>JAKUCM010002201.1:0-33358 GCA_023374145.1 Lepidium sativum | reverse complement strand
GAGAGAGAGAATTTCCACAGTTATTAACTCATAACACAGATCAACCAATTCTGTGAATAGCATATGCATAAAGAAAAAAACTTACCAAGAGCGTATGGTAGAAACATGAAAACGTAGGTATAATCATGTAATATTTAAAAACCTCTAGAAAAATAAAAACACTACGAAATCGCATTAAATGGATTAACCAATTACTCAAAAAGAAAATTATATACCTTCTGATAATTTCTAGCAGCTGCAGCCATTACATTACCGAATGCTAGATTCGAGAGGGTCGATTTGACGGCATCTGGATCCATCTTTTAGCACCAAAATCTGGAATTCACAGCATCAGCCCCAGAAATTTTAAAAACAAAAAAGGATTCATAGCTACGAAGTTAAAGCTCCAAGATCATACCTTGTTCAAGTCCTTCCCGATTGGAAAAAGACAGCTTGAGAAATCGAAATCAGAGCTAATGACCAACAATTTCAAATCTGGAGCGGATAAATAAATCCCAAAATCAAAAGATGAACATCAAAGGCCAAAACACTAAGCAAACGACGACGTTTAGTTAGGAAAAACGTGTAGTAGTTATTCGTCATTTCTAAAGGCCCATATGGCCTAATTATGGTAGTTTTGGGTATTTATGCATCATACGTCGTTAACGTTAACCATTCCATTTCCAACTTAATATATTTTATTGGGCTTCGTTTATGGCCCAAAAAAACTAGACACGAAAATAAGAGGTACGGATTACATATGGACTTATGTCGGTAACATGTTACGTAATGGCCACGTGTTTCACTTGCAATCAACACACCCAAGCCTCGGTTTCAATAGCTTAATAAGAATCTTCTTCATCGATCAGAATCTCAATCTCATTGAAAAAGTGTGAGAAATTAGTTTCAGATTGGAGGAGACGAAAATGAAGTCTTATCAAAACCAGTCCGGAGCAGAACAGACTCACCAACAGCTTGACCAATTCGGAAATCCAGTTCCACTCACCACCGGAGCCTTTCCAACTGTTGGTGGAGCTCCGGAAATTGTCGAAGGTGGTGGTTTGAGTAGCATACTTCCCCGTTCTGGGAGTAGCTCAAGCTCTAGCTCGGTATATACTTCTTTTTCCATAGTTTCTTTTGCTGTTCCTATACCACCAACTATAAGTTAACTTATAGATACGTTCATGAAGGAGGACGATGGATTAGGAGGAAGGAGGGAGAAGAAGGGAGTAGCAGAGAAGATAAAGGAGAAACTGCCAGGTCATGACCAGACTTCTTTAGATACAGCAACCACGACTGTTTATAATGCTGATACTGGTTCTGTTCACCACCATAAGAAAGGCGTGATGGATAAGATCAAAGATAAGCTCAAAGGTGGTCCTCATTAGTTTCCTATATGTGTCTGGTCGTTGAATGAAATAATTATGAACTCTTTTCAAGTCTTTTTCGAATCATTTATGGATCTAGCTTTCTTCTGTTTTAACTTGATACAAATTAAGGTAATGTTTTCCAAACGGGCCGATTCACGAGTCTATCGTCATCGTCCCATTTCACAAGACAAAGAGATGTTTTTTTCCCAACACAGTGAACGAAAAAAGAAAATGAAGAAATATGGAACAAATAAACACTCACAGTTAATGTATCCAACCAACAATTTGAAAGCTGAGTTTGACGTCAAATCATACTTGTCAAGTTTTGATTCTTCTATAAATTATTCAACCGTGCATGCACCGTCACTCCTACAATAATCATTAATAGAGTCCCAGTGAATATGTTGAAGTCAGTGGTTGGCATTGTTCTTGCTCAAATCTCACTTTGTGTCCTGTTTCATCTTTGTGTGTGTTGTGAAACACAAGAAGGCACAAACTCTGTCTGTCTATCTCCTAACTTTTACGACAACTCCTGCCCAAATGCACAATCAATCGTTCAATCTTTCGTCGCCAGAGCGTACTCCGAGGACCCTCGCATGGCTGCCTCGTTGCTCAGGCTCCATTTCCATGACTGTTTCGTCAATGTTTGAACTATTCTTCAGATATATAATGTTTCATATAAATAAGTAGAAATTTATAGTCTTAATATATAGACTTTGGTTGTGGCAGGGATGTGATGGTTCCGTCCTATTGGACAGTAGTGGAACCATTGAGAGTGAGAAAAGATCAGAACCAAACCAAGATTCTGCTCGAGGGTTCGAACTCATTGATGAGATCAAGTCTGCCTTGGAAAAGGAATGTCCTCAAACAGTTTCTTGCGCAGATCTTTTGGCTCTTGTGGCAAGAGACTCCGTTGTAATGGTAAGTCAATCATTAGGACTCTTAATTATTACAAACACTCGTTGATTTTGTAATTATCTTTCAGTGTGGTGGACCTAATTGGGAAGTATATCTTGGAAGACGAGATGCAAGAGAAGCAAGCTTGAGTGGTTCCAACGATAACATTCCTCAGCCCAACTCAACGTTCCAAACAATTCTCACCAAGTTCAACCTTCAGGGACTCGACCTCACCGATCTTATTGCTCTCTTAGGTATATATATACTAGTTAATATACTCCACAAGCTGATACATAAACATTTGTACAACTTATAACCATGATTGGAATGTAGGAGGTCACACAATAGGGAATTCAAGGTGCAAAAATTTCCGAGACAGATTATACAACCATTCTGGAAACAACGATTACTTGACTTTGAATCAAAACTATGCCTCTATGTTGCAGCAGGGATGTCCGATTTGCGGTGACGATCAGAAACTCTTTAATCTCGACTATGTGACACCGACTAAGTTTGACAATTACTACTTTAAGAATCTAGTGAATTTTAGAGGACTCTTGAATGTTGACGAGGTTTTGTACACAAAGAGCAAAGATTCCATGGAGCTTGTTAAGTATTACGCTGAAAATGAGGAAGCATTCTTTGAGCAGTTCACTAAGTCGATAGTCAAGATGGGTAACATCTCGCCATTGACGGGATGTAATGGTGAGATCCGGAGGATCTGCCGGAGAGTTAACCATTACTGACGTTTGATTTGAGTTTCCATTATTGGGTACATAATTAAGTTATCTTGGTAGAATTTGATTATCCAATAAATCAGTTTCTTGATCTGTGTAGAGTTTGATGTCTGTGGTTATGTTATAAATGAGTCTGGTGGTTGTATGGTTACTAAAAACAATCGCATTTCATTGCGAGTGAATTACAACTCCAATAAGGTATAATACCAAAAGACCGAGAGAGATTTTTCTCCATTACAATCATTCTTTACATTATTAACCAATATCATTGTGCTGGTTTTATTATACGACATACTTAAGTAGTTTACTTTAAAGAGTAGCAAACACCATATGGTTCTTCTGTAAGACCATAGAAACAAGCAGGCATGATTTTACTCTGTTTTGCTTAGTTTGTTTAAGAAGGAGAGAATTTCTTGAGAGACTTGTTCGGACTTCTCCTGCTGGATAAAATGATGACCATCCTCAATAACAACAATCTCAAGATCAGGTACAATGCTCTTGAACATCTCTCCTTTTACATACTTCATTGTTCCAGTGGGTCCTTCATTTCCAATATCTTTGTTTCCCGCAATAAACTTAGTAGGAACTACTATTTTGGAGTTTTGCCATGGCGCTAGTATCTCCCAGTTCCTGTAAGTGTCCACCTTTAGTACTTTTTGTAACACAACGATTGGAGATGAAGTGACCGAGAGACAGAGAAAGAAGTACAAAACTTACAAATCCATGGCTCTGTAGTAATTCAAAGGGCCTGTGAATCCTGATTTTTGAAACTTGTCTGCATACACCTGAAACTCTTCTTCGGTAATCCAATCTGGAATCGTCGCTGGTACTTCAAGATCATCGATGATCTCAGTATCAGGAGGGGCTACTAAGTAATCTGTTCTTGTTATCAGCAAGAACTTCTTCATAACCGTCAGGCAATCATGCTTGGCAAATGCAGCCTCAGCTCTTCCAGGTTTCTTGTAAAAATCGAACCAGGAAACCAAATCAACATCGACAATGAGTACCATGAACACCATAAATCTCGAAAGTTGACAGTAATACTGGGCTTACCTGAAACTGGGCAATATACAACCCATCCCCAAAAAATTTGAAAAACTCGGAAGGTTTGAGTTTGGGATCTCTTGGAAAATAGGGAACAGAGAGGCTTATGAAACCTTTGACTCGGTCTGGTCTAAACAAACATAGACACCAACCTATGATTGCTCCCCAGTCATGCCCAACCACAAAAGCCTACAACAGTAGAATTGTCAAGGTTTTTCTTTTCAAGTAATCTACCGATATATCTAACCGTTGGATTCTCAGAATATCACTTTCACCTGAGCTGTGCCGTAGTGGTCGAGCAAACCGATGACATCAGCAACGAGGTGGCTCACAGTGTAAGACTCGTGGCTGGGAGGAGATTCGGAGTCAGCATAGCCTCTGAGATCTGGAGCAACCACAAGGTAGCCATGGCTCGATAAGAAATCGATCTGATGACGCCATGAGAACCATGTCTCTGGGAAGCCATGAAGTAGCAAAACTAAAGGACCGTTTTCTCCTTTCTCAGCCACGTTTAACCAAATCCCGTTGGTCTTGATCTTCTTCTCCGTAACCGAGCTCGTCATGATTCTTGGTACATGTGAGAGAGAGAAGGAAAAATCAGCGACCAATCTGAAGACTTAATTACAATAGTTGAGAAAAAGATGTACAAGTGACGTGGCGGAAAACGAGACCAGGCCTCCAGTTAGATTACACGTAGACGTATCAGTCACTTGTCCTGATTCAGTTTCATGAGTTGACGTAAGTAAAAGAAATGTCAGCGAAATTCACGAAACAAGAAACACATGACTGACAACATAAAGAACAGAAACGTCAACTTTGTTTTTTTTGACAAAGTTTGTAGAAGACAACGGCAAGTAAACTGTTCAGAGAACACGCCAAACACAACAAAGAGATGTAAGCCTAACTCAACACATGAAAAGAGATAGTAATTTGGTATTATTTCTATGTTTGATTCATATGAAAACAATCTCAAGAAGACATTGATTTCTTTTTCTCTTCTTCGAGTCGCTGAAGCTCGGTCAATCTTTCATCCCAAGCCCTGTCCCTTGCGACAGCAGCCATCTTACGTTCCACTTGCTTGATTCTCTTCTTCCTCTTAGCCTCTTGCACCAACGCTTGTCTTTTCTTTTTCTCAGACTGTCAAAAAATTTACGAGAACGCCATCTTATTAGTAACCAAAATCGCCCTCTTCAAAGAGAATCTAAACTAAGAAACATTGCAGATTGTTATACCATAATATGGAACAAAACAGAGAAACATTGCACACCCTTTTATTTTATAATCTACTACTGCTTTTAAAGGTTTCAAACGTTATCTCATTAGTACAATCCAAGGATTCGACATTCCAAGATTTCTCATCTAACAATCAGCGGAAGATAACAGCCTCATGACGTAGAGATGAAAAAAGCGGTCAAATTTCTTAAAACAAGCTAGTAGAAAGCGGCCAAACCAGTATAAAGGCACGACGTTGCCCAATGCGCTTCTTCGCATTTCTTCTTTTCAGACTGCCCTCGTTAGGATTGTTTGGAGAAATTGGCTGGCCAGGTGTATATTGAACATATGCATAAGGCCCTGCATTATCCTCAAATTTGTTATTCATCAAAAATAATTGCACGAGTAGATTCTCTCACTGGCTATATTCGATTTTTTTAAGTAAGAGCACTCAAAATGAAATTCAAAACACTCACTTTCCAGTGAAAGAACACCCGAGATCGATACTAAACCTTACTAACATGGGTTTAAACAGAAGAAAATCCATGAAATGCTAACAAAATCCCCAATGAAGATTACACCAATTTCCGATTTTAATCACACAACACTATCTCCAGTTTCACAGACAAAGCATTAATTGTTTAGCGCCAGAACAATGTGTAGGCGTAAGCGAACAATAAAGCTTGAACAAAGACGCATAAGCCAAGAATCAATCAACCATAATAACAAAATGGCAAACCTGGAGGTTTCAATTTGGATCGTTTCTTCTTTGGATGAGTCATGGGTCGTCTTTTTGGGAGCCGAGTATCAATTAAGCTTAAGCTATGAAAATGGTTAGCCATTGGAATCCATGGCAACCTCGTATGGGTCGTCGATCCACTGAAAAAGGAGCATAACTCGGGCTTCGCAGCCGGAATCGTGGCAGGGAAAGCCCCAGACGAGCAGTTTGCGGCGGCACGCGAAACTAGGGTTCTCGACAATGGTCGAAAAATCGTTCTAATTGCGCCAAAACCCATGTTCACCAAAGCATCAGCGAATAGATTTCAATCCAAAAGCTGCTGAATATACCGATTAAATTTCACTTGCGGATTCCGAAGGTTGAACGAAGAACACTTCGCTAAACCCTGAATAGCCCTTCTCAACACTAATGGGCCTTATGGCCTATAATTTATAATTGGGCTCATAAACGTGATATCAGAGGGTATAACAACTGAACATAAGAGCAGAAGAAAAGGCCCATAAACATGCAGGTAACGTTAGAATCTAATAAAACTTAGAGCACCCACATCAAAAAAAAACCTAGGGGTTCTTAGAAAAAACAAAAAGAAAAAAAAATTTTAAAACACGGAGTCAATCAGGGTCTGCCACGTGACCCTAGGGGTTCTTTGATGTGGATGCTCTTACTATCCATGTAAAAAATTTTAGTATTAGATTCATCCCCACTCAGAGGAAAGAAAGAAAAGGATTCATCCCCACTTCCGAAGTTTGGAAAATTTAAAATTTAGAGGATTCATGATTGTATATAAAATCTGATTTATGCATAGGAAGATATCAATTTTGTATAACGGATGTTGTAGTTACTTGATCAGTTGTTGTGGAAGGCTTATTGGAAGCTCTATAACTCTGGATTGGCAAGATACTATAGTTGATTGTTGGAAATAGAATCGAAGAAGAACAGTGTAACCATTTCATTGAAGATCAAGAAGAAGATTACAAAGAATCTTGAAGAAAGAAAAACAAACTTTCTTATGATCGATACTTACAAAGGAAGAAGAAGATTGTCTTCTAATAGAAGCCAATTTACAGAGTCGGTTTACTAATAACCGAGAAATCAAAAAATGTAATCTAAACCGTATTAGACCAAGACTTAACCGAAATAGACCAAAATATATTACTAATCTAATATCCCTCTTAAGATGACATTCACAACGATTTTAATGACATCTTGCGAATGAAACCATGAAACTTGCTTGGTCCTAAAGGTTTTGTGAGAACGTCTGCCAGTTGGAGATCCGACTTGACATGAAGTGTTTTGATGAAACCGCTTGAGACATTTTCCCTGACAATGTGACAGTCAAGCTCCAAATGCTTCGTTCTCTCGTAAAAAAACAAGATTGTTTGCTATGTGAATAGCCGCAGTAGAATCACAGAAAAAAAAGGAACTGACTTCTCTTGAGGTATCTGTAATTCGATAAGAAGATTGACAAGCCACTGAACTTCTTTTACAGCAAAACTCATAGCTTTATATTCGGATTCTGCTGAAGACAACGAGACTGTCTTTTGCTTTTTGCTCTTCCATGATATAAGAGAATCTCCTAAGAACATGCAGTAGCCTAAAGTAGAACGCCTGGTGTCTTTGCATGATCCCCAGTCTGCATATGTGTAGGCTTTGAGACTCAAATCATTAGTGGCAGAGAAAAACAGAATTGAGACTAATGGTGTTCTTCAGATACAGTAAGACTTTGTAAGCTACATCGATATAAGATTGCTTTGGACTTGATGAGAATTGACATAAACGACTCACATCAAAATTTATGTCTGGACGGGTTATCGTGAGGTAAATTAGTTTTCTAACTAGTCTTCTATAAACTGAAGCATCTGGCAAAGGGGGTTCTTCACTATCAGCAGTCAGCATGATATTAGGTTCTATTGGAATACTATAGGGTCTACAAGCTTGCAAAGCAGCCTCAGCTAACAATTCTAAAATGTACTTTCTCTAGCAAATTGAGATTCCCAAACTAAACCTAGCTATTTCAAGGCCGAGAAAGTACCTTAGAGGGCCTAGATCACGGAGCTTGAAGCATTTGAGAAGAGCATTCTTTAAGTCTTCTACTAAACTGTCATCATTTGATGTGATGATGATATCATTTACGTAGACTAGCACAACAATGTACTGACCTCCATTGTTGCGATTGAATAAGGTGTGATATGTATTTGATTTGGTGAAGCCAGGGCTGAGAAGTGAGGACTGGATTTTAGAAACCACTGCCTAGACGCCTGCTTCAATCCATAAATCGATTTTCTGAGTTTGCAAACCGCGTTGATTGGAAGAGTCTGACTTGCAGAAGGAGTGTAACCTGGAGGAAGCTGCATATAGATTTCTTCATTTAAGTCTCCATTGAGGAAAGCATTTGAGACGTCTAGTTGTGTAAGGCTCTAGTGTTTTGCGGCTGCTACAGCCAAAAGAGTCTTTATTGTGGTCATCTTCGCCATTTAAGAGAATGTATCCACAAAATCAATCCCCTCTTGTTGTGTGTAACCCTTTGCAACTAGTCTTGCTTTGTACCTTTCCAGGGTGCCATCACTATTGAGTTTTGTTTTGTACACCCATCTACATCGAATGGCTCCCTTGTTTGAAGGAAGAGCACATATTGTCCATGTTTCTGAATCTTCAAGGGCCTTGAGCTCTTCATTCATCGCTTATAGCCACTCATCAAGTTTCTTTGCTTGTGTGAAGGTTGCAGGTTCTCCAAATGTCATCACAGAGCATATATATTTGTTGTACTCTGACAAGTTATCATAAGAGAAATAGGCTGCAAGAGGAAAAGGTATGTCAGTTTTGGTGATGTTGACATAATAATCAGCAAGGTGGTTAGGCAATTTAGATAATCTTTTAGAGTTAAGGGGAAGTAAAAGGGAAGAGGAATCAGTTTTAGAAGTGACAGTAGTGTCTTCTATTTGTTCCAGGCTGTTATCTGAAGACCCTTTTCTTCCTTCAACATTTATCTTGTTAATTGCATCACTGCTTTCCAGAATATTCTCATGTTCTGAATCAAAGAAAGAAGAAACATCATTAGATAAGTCAGTGTCAATTCTGCAAGGGAAAATATCTTCATAAAAGACAACATTTTGAGAAATGAAAAGATTGTTTGCCTCTAGATCCATTAGTTTATATCCTTTATATCCTATTGGATAACCCAGGAAGACACATGCTCTTGATCTTGGAAGGAACTTGTGACGATTTTTGGTGGATGTTGAGTTCTAGCAAAGACATCCAAAGACTTTGAGGTTTTTGTAATCTAGAGGGTTTCCAGTCAGCAATACTAGTGAAGATTTACCCTTGAGCAGAGGCTTGGGTAACTCTTTAATAAGAAAAACAGCAGTCAGTACACAATCTCCCCATAGCTCAATATCAACCTTACTTTAAAGCAGGAGAGCCCGGGCTTCATGATTATTTGATTATTTGAGTCTTCACTGCACCATAAGACTCATTCAGACCAGAAAGGAATTTAACAATCCGAGCATTCTCATTATTCTCTGCAGTGGCTTTGCAACATGCACAATTCTTGCAGGTCTTGATACAATCTGCTGCATCAAGGTCATCCCACAGTGTCTTTAAACGAGTGTAGTAAGAGGAAAGATCCATAGTGCCTTGTTGAAAAGACCATATTTGTTGTGACAATTGATAAGCCCTAGGAAAATTAGTGACTTGAAACCGAACCAATAAATCTTGCTAGATGTCTGGGGCGTCTTGAAATCTCAATATGCTTCCATATATATCCTTGTTCACCGAGTTAAGGATCTACGACTTTACCATGCTATTACAACGAGACCAGATACGATAATGTGGATGAGTAACTTCAGGCCGAGGCAAGGATCCATCTACAAATCCTATTTTGTTCTTTGCATCCAAAGATATCGTCATAGCTATGTTCCAAGTGTTGTAATTCGTACCTTCGAGAGTTTCCGAGACAAGCGAGATCCCTGGGTTATCATTGGTGTTAAGAAAGTATGATAGCTTCGAATTGAAGAGATTCTTGTTGAGGAATTTTAGAATTAAGCGGATTGCTCTCAACAACCGAAATGTTGGGATGAAGAGCTTGATTTTCTTCTATTGACTCAACTTTATGAGCATGAACACTTCTCACAACACGGCGAGAAGAAGAAGGGGATATCAGGACTCTTCTTTTGCGTAGATTCAACATAGTCGATTCTTAAAGAAGGCGAAATCACCGGTGAAGGTCGATGGAATAATTGACACATACGAACTGAAGAATCTTCGGTGGAACAGCCGAAGAAAACGATCAAAGAGCACGAAATCACAGAATTTTCAGATTCTGATGAACAGAAAATAAGAAATTACAGGCGGAAGAAAAATCGAGGAATGTCGAAGAAAAATTCAACGCTCTGATACCATGTTGGAAGTAGATACTAAGAAGAACAGTGTAACCATTTCATTGAAGATTAAGAAGAATATTACAGAGAATCTTGAAGAAAGAAATACAAACTTTCTTATAATCGATACTTACAAAGGAAGAAGAAGATTTTCTTCTAATAAAAGCCAATTTACAGAGTCGGTTTACTAATAATCGAGAAATAAAAAAATGTAATCTAAACCTTATTAGACTAGGACTTACCGAAATAGACCAAAATAGATTACTAATCTAATATTGATCCTTCTTGGTTCTTGCTATGGTGTTCTTGACAGGATCCTTGTGCGTTTAGCCTTCCAAACTGCAATCTATTATATTTGGCGGGAGCGTAATACTCGTGTTCATGGCCGTGTATGGTCTACGGTTTCAGCTGCATCCGGTTTATAGATAAGACTATCTGTAATATGATATCTTCTCTTTTTATCACCCCCTCATAAATTGCATTTGTTTCTTCAGTGTTGGTTTGAGCTTCGTCTAATTTAATTTTTTTATATTCTTTATATGTGTTACGTCCTCATATGTATATAACTCTTTTTCGATTAATCAATAAATATCACATTTAAAAAAAATCACACATCTGTCTTATACACATGCCTGAAACATTTTCTGTCAGTGTCTTTATATATATAAATGGGAAAGGGGATGCTGCTTCGTTGCAGCCAATGTTACTCATAAATCGACATTACAAATATATATAGAACATTCTTAAATACATATAGACTTGTGAAATTATATTTGACTTGTTGGCATTTTCTTGAGCTTACGTATTAAAAAAAGTCATGGAAGTGCTTAGATTGTTCTTATGGAAATCCAATTATCCAACCAATGATATTTCCCATTTGACCCCTTTCCGAAACAGGGACCTTCTGAATAGCCCTGAAGCTCTCTTGTTTTGAAGAAAGATCTCCTTTTATATTTCACGTCCATTGGGTAGAACTTGTTCTTAAGCATTAGGTTTACTGAGTGAAAAGTAATTTTCAGGTTCAATTTAATTCACTAACCGCAATCTTATCCGATGAGATTTAGACTGGTTACATAAAAACAAGGACCAATTAGTTCAACATCTTTAGACAGAAGACTCATAAAGATAAAGAAACATTTATAAATATTTAAGCCAAGTGTTTGGCAATGGTAGATTGAAGCTCATCTTTCTTAGCTCCAACAACTTTGTCCAAAATCTTTCCCTCCTTCAAAAACATGAAGGTTGGCATGGCTTGTATTGCCCAGTCACTTGCCACTGACTGTTTCCATCCACAAGAAACAATAAGAACTGATATTGTCGAGCTCATTGATTGAAGAAAACAATCTTTCTTGAGAAGAAGGTAAAGTTTAGGTTAACATACCTTCAACTCATCAACATCAACCTTGAGGAAAAGCACATTGGGGAGTTTCTTAGCCAATTCAGCAAAGAATGGAGCAATGAAACGACATGGTCCACACCAAGAAGCTGTGAAATCAACCACCACCTGCACAGTCATTCCATTTAAATCCATCTGCATGCAGGGGTAAACATTTTCCTGGGTTCTCATAGCTTCATAGAAACATTGATAAGTCTCACAATCTAGTCACTATGATCTATCTCTGGTAATCTATATTCTTTGACCTCAGGATTTCAATGGTTACATTTGCGTTAAACTCTGAAGCAACCCTAACAACTCAAGGTCAAAAACAGAGAGACAAATCCATATCTCAACAAAACAGAATCAAGTCAATAAGTTCCGGAGAAGAAGATTACAAGAGTTTTGGAGTCATTGGCCTTCTGGAGTTGCTCGTTCCATGACTCAACGGTGTGACATACAATCACTTGACTCTCTTCCGAAGCCATCTTCCCTCTCTCTCTTGTTGAGCTGTTCTGGTTCTTCTCCCTTTCTGCCTTTCGATTATTTAGTATGGTTTCTGTTTAGTATATTATATATATAGCCCTCGAAACACCTTGAAATTACAATTTGCAACAAATCTGTTTCTCTCTCTCCTTTATTCGACGCGTGATTTTGTTTCCATAATTACACCCACCAAATTATGCTACTTTCCTTCTTAGCCCAATCACAAATATCGCACCACAAAAACATTTCAATAAACATCATTTCTACAACAATCTTGGTCCATCCCATTCCGACAAAAAGTTCACTTTGGAGCACAATATGTTCAACATCATGTAAATCAAGCCCAAATCTACAGCTGGACCAGTTTCTTGAAGCAATATGTTCCCACGATGAACCAACTCGTAAGCAAAACCGCTAGAATCGAGCAGGAAACTATAAAAGTCCAACCACCCAGAAAGATTCCTAATGCGTAAATTATGATTGGAGGCAACAAGGACTTTACTATGGCTGCATTGCTCACCCAACGTCCCTTGACGAACACAAGTGCTGCGAGATTCACCACATTCCACCCGCCTGACCTTACTGCTAGACGGTTCAAGTTGTTGGCTACAAAAGAATGACAATTGCATGTGAATAGGCTATACGAATAGTGTTGGTACTCTTGTGTGCCTTTCCTCAGTGCATCATCCCATGTTGTCTCTTTCTCATGACTGTCTTCTTCTTGCTCACCTCTCTTCTCACCATTGAACATACATGAGCCGGAAGAAACAGATGATTCCTTATAAAATCAAATGTGAATAAAGTTGTTAGTTTGCCTCAAGGTAATAAATGAAGGCCTGCATCTTGCACATGTACCTTTTCCTTAATGATTTGGATATATCGAGCTACAGCTCCAAATGCAAAATTATCAACACAGACGAAATTAGGTCCTGCAAAGTCGAGGATGACACCGTCTTCTCTGCAAATACCCACGTGACCGATGAAGGGAATCAGCCACGAAATGAAGGGGAGAGGTGTCCAGACAATGCAGCATGGGAACCGATCTCTTCTGGGATCAATTTTCATGGGATCTGTAAACCCAATCATCACGTGATGTTCTGAGTGTGTTGCTGACTCTCCCATTCCAAGTCCACGTGGGTTCTATTATAGATTTTCTGTTGGCAAAAGAACATGGCCGGGATTCAATAAAGCACTGAGATTTGAAATGAACAAGTTCTCAATACTCAAGTAGATGATGCATATCATCGCCCCCAAAACACAGATGCATCATCTATAACAAAGCTCAACGCCAAACTCCATAGTGATAGCAAAAGAGTGTTTTTCCAATAGTTGCACAATAATAAAAACTCAGATAGATATTTCATCAAAATGCATTATCTCGTACAAAACTCACAGAGAAAGAAAAAAAGACTACTTATTCATTGCTTTCTGACTAAATACAAAACAAAAAAAAGAAAAGGATTTTATATCATCGCTTTGGATAAACACTACGACCAACGAGTAGGTCACTACAGAGAGAAGCTAAGTAAACAATGGTGTGGTTCCATGAGTCACGAATCTCAAGTTATATACGATGAATCCCTAGATAACAGCGGAGGAGTAATCCAGAAAACGCCATTAGAGATACACATCCAACAAGAAAGAGTCAACATTGAAGCATCTCATAGACCAAAATTCCAAAACTTAATCATAGATAAAGCATACCAGTTTAAGCAACAACGACGATGACAATTCGGATCTAACATGAACTGGAAAAGATTAGCAACGATTCGTCAGATAGCTTTTACCTGGGAACTTTTTTTATCCTCTCTCAACTCCGATCAATGTTTTTGGCTTCTTGGTTTAAACGAATCCTCCTGACGGATATCTTCACCGTTTCGAGGATATAATGTCTCCGCTTTTGACTAAAATAGACGACATAGCGTTTGGTCAAATTTAATAAAACGGCAGGCTGTTTAGTTCAGACTTTTTAATACGACGTTGTTTGACAAAAAACGACGAGAGGTTCGTTCTGGGTCGCCCGCTTCTCGACACTTCATAGCTTTCTCTTTCTCGTTTGGTCTTCTGGAGATTGCTGCCTACTGATGCAAATCTGCCATTAATATATCTGTTCGAGCTTAGGTGAAGAGATGAGGAAACGCGATTTGGCAATTTTGATGCTCTCTGGATTTGCTATATTCTTCACTCTTCAGGTGATTTTCCCACCAATCGCCTTCTTATTCCTTCTTTGTTCTATATTAGCATGGAACCTCTAGAATTCTTGATCGATTTGTTACTAGAGAAAGCTTTAAATTTTCCTATATCAGTAGATTTCGACTACCAATTCGATCTATCAGTAGCCAGTAGGTGTGGTTTCAGATGGAATTTATTGTTTCGTATGTATTCAGTTTACGTCGTTATTGGTGCTTTTTTTGTAGAGCATAGTCTACTTTATTACATGAGGCTTGATTCTTGAATTTTGCAGCACGAGGGTGATTTCGCGTTCAAAGAAGCATGGTTCCATTTGTATGATGAATACCCAGTCAAATACGAAGCTGATCGTCTCCCACCACCTATTGTATGTGATCTTAATGGTGATGGAAAGAAGGAAGTTCTTGTTGCTACAAATGATGCAAAAATTCAGGTAATATATATGTTAACCTGATCTCTGGGCTTGCGTCTTGCTTTGTTAGGTAACATTTTCTGATTTCATCTCTCTCAGCTATTTATATAGACCCTCTCTGGCGATTTTGATTTTTTCGAACCAATGGTACATAGCTTAGTGCTTCTGCATTTCTCTTTGTAATTTGACTATCGTGTGTTGAAACTGTTGATGTTTTGGTAATATAGGTCCTGGAGCCTCATTCCAGGCGTGTGGATGAAGGTTTCAGTGAAGCACGTGTTCTTGCAGATATCAGCCTTTTGCCTGACAAGATCCGCGTTGCTTCAGGGAGACGTGCTGTGGCCATGAGCACTGGTGTTATTGATAGGTACTATAAAGATGGAACACCACAGAAGCAGGTTTTGGTTGTTGTTACTTCAGGTTGGTCTGTGCTCTGCTTTGATCACAACCTGAAAAAGCTGTGGGAAACGAATCTTCAGGTTTTTCTTCGTTCTTTGGGCTAACGTCTCACATAAAAATTTACCTTGTTTTTTTTTAACAAATATTTCTCATTTTATTTACCCTCTTTGGTGGGATGACAGGCGGATTTTCCACATAATGCACACCATAGAGAGATAGCGATTTCGATAAGCAATTACACGTTGAAGCACGGTGATACGGGTTTGGTTATTGTTGGTGGACGGATGGAGATGCAGCCATATGTATGTAGGAGGAAAAATCCCTCTCTTGATTTCCTGTTTATATGCCATGCATTTCTAAGAGACCATTTTTGTGTCTTTAGAATCACATGGACCCTTTTGAGGAACTTGACATGACATCACAAAATGCTGAGAAACACAGAAGAAGTGCTACTGAGGATCAGGTACTATTACATGATAGTATCCACTGATTGCTTCATAGTTGTGTATGTCTGGTTTTCTTACATATTTTGTCCAGAACTGAACAATTACGAAGAAAGAACTATAAATTTGTAGTGGTACATAATCTGCCGTGCATTAGAGCTGTTTTGGGTTGTTTAGAATATCTTTAAGCTTTGTACAGGCATCTGAAGATTCTGGAGCTATAAACTTGCGTCACTTTTCTGTTTATGCATTTGCTGGTCGGACTGGTGTTCTTCGATGGAGTAAAAAGACTGATGTAAGTTATTTATCATTTAGTGCTCATTTCTTTTTCTGCATATAGCTTAGCCATATATTTTTGCCTGTAATAGATTTGGTGGTCAGATTGATGTGATATCTTTTTTCTTCTCATCTAGGATGTTGAGGCTCACACCTCAGATGCATCGCAATTAGTTCCACAACACAACTACAAACTGGACGTACATGCTCTAAATAGCCGTCATCCTGGAGAGGTAAAGTCAACTCGGTCTCCATTGATCATTGAGCAGCGTGCTAAGTTGTCTTTATAGAAATTCCTATTGCAATATCAAAATTTGAAAGCTTTGAAAACTGAGATCTGCTGGGCTGAAGTTTGAGTGCAGGGAATTCAGGGAATCAATTCTTGGTGCTATGCCCCATCACTGGGTAAGTCGTATGCTTCCTAATTTGTTCTTCTTTGGTCTAATATGCTTGAAAACCTGTTTTAGGCTACATTATTGTCTTTGTATTAGGACCGACGTGAAGATACATTGTTGAAGCTAGCTCATTTCAGGCGACATAAGAGGAAAACCTTAAAGAAGCTAGCTGGTAAGTCGACAACTTATCCGTTTCACAAACCTGAGGAACACACACCTGCTGGAAAGGACTTGACGAAAAAGATTCCAAAATTGATTGGAAAGGCTGCACAATATGCTGGCTCGGCAAAACCCAAGAAGGTGAAATTCTTATACAACTTCAACTACCCACACTAAAATATTGTTTATAATAGCGAAGCAACATGTTGATGCAGGGTATGCAATACATTCCGACAATAACTAATCACACTAAGTTATGGTGGGTTCCTAATGTTGTTGTGGCACATCAAAAAGAAGGAATTGAAGCTATTCATTTGCCTACCGGTCGAACTCTTTGCAAGGTAGGTCTTAGTAGCTATTCCTTCAAATCATGAACACCTTACTGTTTCAACTACCCAGTATATACTCTGTCAGCTTCAATTAATTCGTTTTGTCTCCAGCTTTCTCTGCTTGAAGGTGGGCTTCATGCGGACATAAACGGAGATGGTGTACTCGATCATGTACAGGTAAACACATCAGGCACTATTGCGGCTTTCGATTCATTGGTTTTCTTATATAACTTCAAGGTTTAGGACCCTATATTTTCTGTCCACCTTAGGCTGTCGGAGGCAATGTTGGAGAGAGAACTGTAGCGAGTGGATCAATGGAAGTGTTGAAGCCTTGCTGGGCAGTGGCAACCTCAGGCGTACCTGTTCGCGAACAGCTCTTCAACGTCTCCATCTGCCATCACTCCCCTTTCAACTTTATGCACTATGGAGAGTATTCACGACACTTTGCTCAGACAAGAGACACCTCTACTCTGGAGATCGCAACTCCCATTCTCATCCCCAGAGATGATGGACACAGACACCGCAGAGGAAGTCATGGAGATGTAATCTTCTTGACAAATCGTGGAGAGGTACTTTTTTCCCTTTTTATATATGACGATCAGTCTTTGCATTTCATTCAATAGCTAATCGCTGTTGCGAATCAGGTGACATCATACACACCTGATGTTCATGGCCACGATGCGATCTGGCAATGGCAGCTTCAGACAGAAGCCACATGGTCAAATCTCCCGTCTCCATCAGGTTTAACTGAATCCGGGACCGTGGTCCCTACCCTTAAGCCGTTCTCATTGTGTATTCATGACAACCAGCCAATGATCCTTGCTGGAGGAGATCAAAGTGCGGTGATCATCTCCCCGGGAGGAAGCGTATTGGCTTCCATTGAGTTACCATCTCAGCCGACTCATGCACTTGTCACTGAGGACTTCTCAAATGACGGTCTAACCGATGTGATTGTGGATGGGGGGACAGGGATCAAATGGGATATACGGGTTCGTTCAAACCAGACAGCCAGGGGCTTTGTTCTTCAGTTCGTTGGTGGGATGTCTCTTGGTAGTGATGGCAGTTATTTTCGTTACTCAACACTTAAACTCGATTCAAAATAAGCCTCGACCTTCCTCTAGCTTTTGATTAAGTTTTCTTCGTCTAGCAGAAATCTCGCTGTCTTATTTCCTTGTCTCAACTGTATAACTTTACACTTTGTAGAATTCAAGTAAAAATGGCAGAGGCAAATGTAGGAGTTGATGTTATTCAATGTTTGATGTTTCTTTTTTGTCGCAAACTAGTTTTATTAAATGTCCAAATGGGGTTAAGATTACAATAGCCCTATGATTACTGGACATTAAAACAAACAAAATAAAAAATGCCACGTGTTCATCAGACATCTCATCAATGCCACGTGCTCAGCAGAGATAGGTTTCAGCAATTAAAACGTCATCTGCCGCCGTGAGGAGCATATTTACAACTGGAAACCACATGCAAAACTTCCTCTTCCATGGAAATAATTCCAGAAATTTGTTGTCGGGAAAGCCGTTTAGAGCTATAATTACTTGTAAGAACTCAACACATTTCATGTACTAATGAAGTAGAAAATCGCCTATTGGAGATACAAAGAATTCATCAGCCACCGATATTTGTTGATGATGAGAAGAATTCATCAGCCACCAATAGCATATTTCTATTGGCGATTTTATTGACCAACTGGTCGTCGGACATGAAGTCAGGAAAAAGCCGGATTTGGGATACCGAATCGGAGAGATCTTCTGGAGAGTAGCCGACGTAAGATCCGAGAGAAAATATAAAGAGGTATCAAAAGAGACTCCCTAACTCTAACACCTGGAGAGAGGATGAGAGGAAAATAAAGAAAGTTCAGTAATGAAGATATACGAGCAGAGTAGTTTCTTAAATATTATTAAATAATTATATATGAGAAAATGTGAGTTAAGAAATATATTTTAATAATAAAATAAGTTAAAAAATTTATTAAAAAAATTTTTAAATAAAAAATTTTCATAGAATTTTTAAAAAAATTCTTAAATTTTTAATAATAAAATAAGTTAAAAAAGCTTTACTCTTATGTTTGATGTCTTAGTGGAATTGTGTCGACATATTTATTATAGAAATTTTGAAAAGGGAAAGAAAAATACATTTTATCGAATTATGTTGTTGTTATTTCCTTACCCTCTATATAAAGCTAAAATATATATTTCATGGGACTCATCGTACCTTTGGTATTTTATAAAATAAAACAAAAACTAAGTAGGTTAAGTAAAAATTATAATAGACTTAGCTTGACAGTAATAATTGATGGAGCGATGTGGTAAAAACGCTATAGATTTCAGGACCATGCTACTGGTAATAATATAATCCTCAATCCTCAAATGGATGGGAATGTGGGAGACATGAGTGGCGTAATGATTTTACATAATATTATTATAGTCATCGTTAATACAACAAAATAATAATACTGAAAAGGCGTGCATTTGCTCAATAACTTATATTTTTTAACTTTAACAACCAAATCAAATAAATGTAAGAATCTCACCAAAGTAATTTGATCTTCCCACCATTTATTGGACAAACAGTAGGAACTTACATTTTCCTGGTAATATATTAGTTACTTCACCTGTGCTTTATGTTGTGCATTCTCTTAGTTATACAACAATATTTATATATATGCTTTGTAAGAAATTGGATTGTCTCGGATATTATCATTTATACATAGACGAATTGAATCATGCGTTAACTATATGATTTTAAAACATATTTTGTTTAATCTAGTTTATTTTATGGTCGCTAGCGATAGCAATAATGATCAACAACTTAGTTTTTTATTCTTTTCATAGCAGCCATGCTGTAGCTTAACTTTTATAACCTCAAACAAAAGTATATATTCAAACAAAAAATTCATTTCGATAACTTCTCATCTCTATTATCTATACTATTAAAACACACACAAGGTTCTGCGGATTGCAAAAATCATGTAAAATATCTCATATAGTTGATTTCAAACCTAAATTTCAAGTGTAAATTAATGCAGTACTTGTGAAGTCTCTTTTTTGTTCAAATGCAAAAATCTCACTAAGTAGAAATTTATAAATACACTAGTTGTAAAAGAATGAGTATCCAAATACGTAGACTTATGGCGTAATGAAGTAGGAATGTAGTAGGTGACGGAAAAAGCATATTTCTAATAAAAGCATGCAAAGAGGTTCACGAGATCACTTAATATGGGCACTACTCTATTTCCATTCTCTTTTTGCCTCTTTTTTGCTCTTCGTTTATTTGTGAATTCTATTATGTATTCCTAACCTAAGTTAAATTCAATTGTCATATATACACATAAAGAATCCATACAGTTGTATATGCATTAGTCCTGCATATCTCTCTGATTGTAACGATTGTACCAAGGTTATATGCATGTGTCTTTTTTTTCTTCTTCAATTTTGTTAACTATGCATATGTAAAATTTTATCCAAAAAAAAAAACAAAAAAAACGATGCATATTTGTCTTGTAAAACATAATTTGAATGTTATAGATTTGGAAAATCTTCGAACTCATTATTCCCATATAGGACGCACTATAGAAGTCTAAGAGCACGATTATCAAGAGTTTCTTTAAGAAACATTTATTATATTATGATATTAATATTTTTAATTTAGTTTTTAAATTTTTTTTTAAAAAAAAATTTCAATCACGTACCGACACGTGCCAAGAAACTCATTTTTGAATTTTTTATTTAAGAAACTTTCTCTCTCCATTTCTTCACTTTTTATTATTTTATTAATATTTTTGCACTAAAAAAATCATTAATGGTGGTCTAACTGAAGAAAGAAAATATAACAAAAAAACAAAAATAATAATCGTGTGATCAGGAGAAGAGATGAGTTAACAACATGTGTTTGATTTATGTATGCCCTAATCAATGATCTAACTAGGGTTTTGCAATATCTTTAGAAGTTAGAAGGTACAATAATAGAAAAATGATTAAAATAAGTGGTCCTTTGTTTTTTGTTTGCAGGCTCTATATATGTATTCTTCAACTTTGATCCACACCCTTTGTTTCTAGTGTGGGGACTTGTTTTGTTGATGAGCCATGATCGGACCCAATCCGATCCACGTTTTGGCCTTCTTTTTCTACATTACATGGTCCATCCTCTTCAGGTCGATCTTTGCGGTTGGTTTAACATTGTCGACTAAATTGATTTCGTTTGGTCTGGCTCGGTGTATTCTAATGCATGTAGACGAGTAACCATCACTCTTAAGCGTGTATGTAATGTACAAAGTGTATCCATCCTCAAGAGATACCTAAACAACAAGATGCAAACAAACATTGCCGTAAATGCTCAATCTATATATGAAGATATTGTCAAAGAATCAAACTATATATTTATCATGCTATCAATATCTTCAGAAAGTGTACATTCGTAAAATGTCATGAGCTTGTGGTCTATTGATATCTTTGTGCTAAGCACTTAATTTAGGAAGCTCTAAGTTGGAATATATTTTCGGAAGGAGAAACATGTAAAAACAATATATATTTTCAGGTAGATAGATGAAAATTTATGTTTCAAAGCATATTTTCAAGGCAAGTGGCATTTAGTCTAGTGGCAGGTGGTAAGTCCACAAGAGGCATGCACACTTGCATATTTTGAGATCGAGTCCTCCCGCTTGCATTTGCAAGAACTTGGCTAATGGGCCGGCCATTTGTGGCCCAATATTGATAAAAGAAAGCATAAATTCACGAAAAATCGAGTTCAATTTTCGCTTGGAATTAGGAAAACTATTTATGGATTAGATGTATCTAAATTTTTATAGCATGTAAATTCCAGTCATTGCTATATTGCGATGAATATTAAACGATACTAGCATTTCGCTAAAGTAGTGATACCGATACAAAAATTGTTTTGTCATTTCCCAAAATTTTAGTTAAATCAATTATTTTTTCTATTATGTCATTCATACATTTGTCCAATATGATTTACTATGTAGTTAAGTAATCATAGACATGACTTCCACTGATGGAAATCGATAAGACAGTGAAAAATCCACAATACTTGATGGTTGATACCAATAACAGGGTAATAATAAGTGATTCATTAGCTCAAAGAGAAAGCTAAAATAGTTAAGTTAGGTCTCTGATGAAACGTAAAATCAAATGATCAACAAGTGTTTCATGACAAGTGGTGTACGTGTATGCATGTGCATGACATGCTAAGAGGCCATAACGAGGACCCACAAGATTTCTATTGGTTGTATATTACGAAAGTACAGTATTATACATAGAGCGATACATGTATATATATACAACTAAGTGAAACTGAACTGGAAGTGGGGTCCATAGAGAAACACAATCAATGTGAAGAAATTTCAGCTTCGGATTAGATATGAAATTGAAAGGAAAGCGAGAGAGAGAAGACAAAACATAACAGAAACTAAACCAAGTTTGCAACTTTACTTAGATTCTCCATTTTCTCTCACTCACACAACAATAACTACTCTTGCACCAAAGAGAATGTAAGAAACCAAAAGCTCAGTTTTATGTATTGGCATTTGCCTTAGAAACAAAATATATAAAAATATTTTATTGTTTTGTTAATTTAGTGTTTGTATATTTGGTTGTAAAAAAAGGAAAAGAGGGAGCAATAAATGAGAATGACAGTGAAAGCATGGCTTATATTTAGAAACACTGTTCTCTCCCTGTCTCTGTAAGAAAGATCTGTTAAGTAGCAGTGATGAGAAACCACCAAACACTATTCTCCAAAATCTTTCTCTACACTTAAATAAATGCTTCACACTATTTAATTGCAATTATATACATAAATTATTATTATTATATACAGAAGCCAATGTATTTCACCTTATATTAAGTAAAATACTTATACAATATATAGCTAATGAAACCCTAAATTACAAGTTATATATTCTCCAAACGAATTAAACCCTAAATTATATTGGGATGATTTTTTTTTTTTTTGTTAACGGCAGATTATATTGGGCCACAACTAGCCGGCGCAATAGCCAAATTCCTACATAATATAGACATGAGACTCGATCCCAGATTATGCAAATGCGCTGCCTTAAATAGACTTAGTGTTTTCCATTAAACTAGATGTCATTTACTATTGGATGGTTTACTAATGGTTTTCATGAATTTAAATAAATACCGAGAAGAATTAATAAGGAAAGAAAAGAAGAAGACAAGTAAGAAAACACAGGGCTCGAGAAGAGACAAGACTCTGCGGCTCATACCCTTTTTTTGGGGACTCACTCATCTTATCATTCACTCCTCTTTTTCTACTCCACCTCAACTTTCTCTTCTCTCTATTTCTTCTTTTATTTATTTATTCTCTAATTTTTTATTTTATTTGTTACTATCATGTAGAAACCATTATCATCAGTATTTAGAATTTATATTTTATATTACTAGCTCATTCCCTTTTCTTTGTTCCACTGTCTCACTTATATGATTTTTATATAGTTTTTTCTTACGCGCATAGTTAACTAATTATTGTACATTTAGCTTACATGATTTTGGGGTAAACTACCTAAATGAACATGCTAAATACTCACACCTGAGTTTATATTAGCAAATTAAACTACGTGAAATGTAATTGCTCAATGCATTTTATCTTTATGTCAGGGAGAAAAAGGTTTTGTTTTCTTTTTATTGGGAAAAACAAGAAAACTTTTGTTAGATAATAAAGTATTGATTGAAAGAAAGGGCCTGGGGAATGGAGTGATGAACAATACTGTTTTGTATGAATACAATTCTATGTGAACGGTGTGCATATTAAAAATACAGATAATATAGAATGTTGAAAAGAACATGTAAAATATACACAAAATATGTAAACATACAAAATAAAGAATGTTGAAAAAACATACATTTTTTATTTTGAGTTGTAACGTGTAAAATAATGATATGAATTAATGAAATTTGATACTCAAATTATATATATATATATATATATATCTTGGATGTAAAGCACCAAATAAGAGCATGCCTCTTTTTTTCTTTGATCTACATGCAGATCATTAAATTTTTTGTCAGGGGAAAAAGTTGCGTAGTCTTTCTATTAGGAAGAACAATAAAATGTTTCTTGGATTATTAAGAAATTGACTGAGAGAAGGGCCTCGAGAACGGAGTGACGAACAATATGTATGAGAGGACGGCTAAGACCACCTCCAAAAAAGCTAAGATATTTTGTAAGTTTTTTAACAATAAAATATCATTATTTTAATTTAGAAAAGTTATATCCAATCATTTTTTGCCACATATACAATAGAGTTTCTTAAGAATGAGTAAAAGCTTCTTAAACAAGAAATTTAAGAAACCAATTTTTTTACTTCTCTTAAAAATAATATTATTTTAATAGTTATATTATTTTTGATTATTTTATTTGTAAGAGTCTCTTGTTAAGAAACATTGTTGGAGATGCTCTAAGAGCACCTCCAATGGTAGGGGTTTTTAACAATATTAAAATGTAAAATATTGAAAAATTAATGAAAAGAGGAAAAAAAAAAAAACAAGAAATGGCTCTTAAATCCCAAACTTTAGAAACGTTTCTTAAAAATTGATTGCGACTTGTAAAATTTTAATTAGATATTACATTTTAAAAAAATAAAAATTTAAATAAAAATTAAATTATATATAAAAGTATTGTTATTTTATTAGTTAGAAACTCAAAAGAGTTACTTGACCAATGGAGGTGGTCTAATTGCCTTATTAGATATGTGTACAATATATAAGGGATACACAAAAACCTTACTGTATATACAATGAATTACAAATTAATATTTTTTATTCTCTTATACTCCTTTTTAAAATGGAAGTAGATGTCTAACTCCAATCTTGGATGTAATATCTTGAAAATGAGACTTCAGCAAAGGTTTAATGAGCATCTGTAAGTTGTTTTTTTGTCAAAATATGAGTAACTTGTAATGCACCAGACCTAATATTATCTATCACAAATTGCTAGACAAGTGCAATATGCTTCATCTGAGAGGGAAAAACTGGGTTAGCACAAGTATGTTGCTCCACCATGTTATCGCAATTGATGACCAGTTTTTTTTTAAGGATACTTTGAGTTTTGTGAGTAATGAGACAGTCCATCTAAGCTCAGATGCAATGTGTGCCACAAATTTATCATCAGTTGAGGACCGAACAACCCTAGTTTGCTTCTTCGAAGACTATGAAATGAGTGTATTTCCTAGGTAGATTATATAGTCGTTGGTTGAGATGAAATCTTGTGTCTCCCTCCTAGTCGACATTTGAGTATGCGTGAAGAGACAATAGCGAGCTAGCATGGAGAAAAATCGTGATTTAACTTTTCATGCGAGGTACCACAATATTTGTTTCATGGCTTGCCAATGCAAATCTATCAGAGCGTGCATATACTGTGATAATTTGTTGACAACATAAGAGATGTCCGGGCGTGTGAGGGACATATACTGAAGACTCCCAGTAACATGTCGATATTTTGTGGTTGTATCAAGAGGTATACATGAATTGAGTATGAGACACATATATGGTGTCATATATGTGGAGAGTGGCTTGGTATCAAGCATGTGTGTTTTTCCCAACAAGTCCAGGATATACATTCATTGCATTAGGTGTAAACCCTTTGATGTCTGAGTGGCTTATATTTCTAAGAAGTAGCTAAGTTAGCCCATATGTTTGAGAGAAAAACGTGTTGACAACAATTTAATGATTTTAGTTATCATATTTTGATGGCTACCACTGATGATTATGTCATCGATGTTAAACAAGATGTGAGCCAGTTAGTTCCCACGATGATACATAAAAGCAGATGTGTCAGCAACAGAATTTTGGAAACCAATTTGTAGCAAATAGGACTTGAGTTCCTCATACCATGCCTTAGGGGCTTCTTTGAGATCGTAGAGTGCCTTATTCAGCCGACTCACATGATTGAGATGATCCTTGTCTTTAAAACCAAGTAGGTGTTGGACAAAAATTTTATCTGTCAAAGTACTTTACAAAAACGCATTATTCACATCCAACTGGTGTATATTCCACTTCTTTTTCACTACAATTTCCAGTAGCGTACGTATTGTTGCTACCTTTACAACTAGACTAAATGTCTCTGCATAGTCTCGACTATATTGTTGTGTAAAGCCACCAGACACTAACTTGACTTTATGTGTATCGATCTATCCATAAGGTGAATGCTTCAAGGTATAAATCCTCTTTGTCAAAATTATGTTCTGGTCTGGACTTGGAGAAACTATATTGAAAGTTTTATTACGCATAGTTGCATCATACTCAATGGCCATCACCTTGTTTCATCGTTGATATTTGAAGGCTTGGCAATAAGTGTGTGGCTCCATCGTTTCACGAAGAGCACCAACCAAGATGAGTTTAGAACTTGGCTATTTGATGTTTTTCTTTCTTGAAGTTGTCGTTGCATGTGAATTGGTCAAAATCGCTGGTTGTGATGATATTGATTCAGCTTCCGGTGGATGTGAATTGGGTGAAGACGAGGGCGCATCTTCTGATTGAGATGTGGATCTTGTAACTGGATCATGATATAATACATACTACCTAACTTGTGTCTCATTTGATGGACTTGTTATTTGGGCCTAGAGAATTGCAGTGTTGGGCATGTTATGACACTTTTTGGCCCAAAATGATTTGTTGTTACGGGTGACGTGATTGGTGAAAGCTGGACACAGAGATGTTGTTGGCGATGTAAGAGCTGAGAGAAGTTATGTGAGATGGAAGATATGTATAAACATTGGATTCATGTTTTGGATTTGATGGAGGTTGTAGATGTTTGAGTTTGGTGTGGTGAGAGGTAAATGAGAGGTGAAAGTGAATGCGGCTTCAACGAATTGAATATGCATGGAGTGAAAAACTCGACCAGGAGTGATGTCTAAGAACATGTAAGTGCTCTGAGTTAGTGAATACCTAACAAAGACATAAGGTGTTGAATGTACCTCAAGCTTGTGCGCCATATATGGTTTTAACCATGGATAAGAGAGACATATGGACACTCTGAGTTTGTTTTCGTTGGGTTCTTGTTTAAACAAGTGAACATATATGGTGATTCATTCTCCAAAATTAGTGTTGAAATCTGGTTGATAAGATGAAT
Organism: Lepidium sativum; assembly: GCA_023374145.1. NCBI lineage: Eukaryota > Viridiplantae > Streptophyta > Magnoliopsida > Brassicales > Brassicaceae > Lepidium > Lepidium sativum. Next base: position 6,427 of record JAKUCM010002201.1, on the reverse strand, counting down.
GGTTGTAGATAGAGCGTTAGAGCAATATTCGACTAGAACCAAGACATGAGTGAAAAGTGACAATTACGTTTTGACGATATGACAATGCTTTCATTCTAAAACACCATTGTTTTTAGGTGTATGAGGTGGAGACGTCATAAGGGATGCCATGTATGAGAAAATGACTAATTGTATAATTTTTTTTTTTGTTGTCAATGATAATTAGAACGAGCCACTACGGAATTACAGAAGTCATCACTCTACCTAACTTAGGCAAAGCATATACTTAGTGATTCATGCGTCTTGGAATAATCGAGATTGAGCAGGTCAAAAACCGGGATCTGAGCCTCTGGAATTCCTCCTTATATGGAATGAAAGCTGGCCACTCCTCTGGATGCTGCAAGATAGAGAAGACCGTTTTGCAGTCTGTCAAGAACTCCACCTCCTGGATTTGGCGCTCCGCAATAGCTTCCATTACCCCGAGCACTGCTTCCACCTTTGCATGTAGTGGTGATAGACTCCGATGGATCCTCAGGGATCCCGAACATATACCTCCCACCGAATCTGGAAAGCAAATCCAACAGATCCCCGTGTAGGGATCTGTCGCCGTCCAGGACGCGTCCACAAAGCATTTATAGCTCGTGAAACTAAGATTAGTTGTGGTAGGGAATATCATGGGTGATTTGTTCGATTCTCGAATAATCCCCCGAGGGCCTCCTAAAGATGGATTACCTGGTGGGCCGTAGTCCATTCCTGATAATCGAAAGATACTCTATCCAAAATAACTTGGGGTTTAGGTCAACTTGTGTAAAACAAAACCCATTCCTCGCTTTCGAAATATGCCAAATAATCCACGGGAAACTCCAAGTCTGCTTGATATCGAGACCGGGAAAACAGATATTTGAGATTAGACCAAAGTGAAAGCCCCGGGAAAACCCCTGCGGGAGAGGGAAGCCGTGATAACGCCCAAACTTGTGACGCCGACGGACATTCAAATAACACATGGTTAATTGATTCAGCGTCCGCCCCGCAACGCTGGCACCTGGGATCGTGTCCAATCCCACGACCATTTGTTCTGATACACAGCTGTACATCCTGACAGTGTTTGCCAAATAAAATGTTTAATCTTTGGAGGACATTCGAGCATCCAGCAACTTTGATATAAAGTATCAAAATTTGGCCCCGACATTCTTTGATCCAAACTATTATCAGCGAGTCTATAACCTGATTTAACAGAATAGCGGCCATTTGGCGTATAATGCCATCCCCAGTAATCTTGTCGTGCACGACAAGGCAATCTAATAGCAAGAATTAGATCCGCATCCTTGGATTCGAAATATTGTCGCACTAAAACCTCTTTCCATTTACTAGTTTGACGATCTATAAATTAATCTACCGTCACTTCCGGATATAAATGGAGAGACGACCTCACAGCTACCCTTGGGACCTCTCCCGGTATCCAGGGATCCTTCCAAATCTTAATTTTTTTCCCGTCGTAAATTTTTCTAATTAACCCTTTGGCAATTAAAGGGCGTGCCGACATGATGCTTCTCCATCCGTACGACACTTGCCCCGTGATGGACGTTTCCATAATACACTTATCTTTATAATACTTCCCTCTTAAGACTCTTACCAGTAGTCACTGTGGGAATTCCAATAGCCTCCAAATCTATTTTGCGAGGAGGGCCGTATTAAAATCCTTAAAACATGAAATCCCAATCCTCGAGTAGATTTTGGATGACATAGATCTTTCCATTGTTTCCAGTGAATACCCCTAGTTAAACCAGAGTTTGACCACCAAAAATTTGCTATAGCTGACTGAACTCTTTGTAGAATCACCTTCGGAATCCTATAACAACTCATGACGTATGTCGATATTGCTGTAAGGATTGATTTAATCAGCACTTCTTTCCGAGCTCTTGACAAGAATCGATTAGCCCAAGTGTCTATCCTGGCTTGTTACTTCTCAGCTACGAAAGCAAAGACGCTAGATTTAGAGGCACCTATACTTTCTGTTAGCCCCAAATAATGGCCTATCCGGTACTATATGCTTGCCAAATATAATTGAGGACTTAGCAAAATTTATTTGCTGTCCCGACCTCTGTTCGTAGTCAGCTAGAATTTTCATAATATAGGTTGTCTTTGCTCTGTTTGCTTTGCAAAAAAATAGGGTGTCATCCGCAAAGAGAATATGCGAAATAGACGGACTCTCTCTAGCTATCTCAATCCGAGATATGTGTATGTCCTAGACCGCTTTGCGCAATTGGGCAATAAGAACCTCAGTACATAAGATGAATAGGTATGGAGACAAGGGATCCCCTTGCCATAGCCATCTCTGGGGAACAATTCGTCCTCCTGGGACACCATTAATCATCACAGCATATTCAACACTCGTAATACACCACATAATACACGTTATCCATCTATCACACAAACCGAGATTTCTTATTAGGGCAGCTAGGAAATTCCATTCCACTCTATCATAAGCCTTACTCATATCGGTTTTGATAGCCATAAATTTACTACTAATCGATCTATTCGTGCGTAACGCATGTACCATCTCTTGTGCAATCAAAATATTGTCAGAGATTAACCGTCCTGCTACAAAAGCTGACTGTGTCTCGAATACAACCTTTGGAAGTATCCTTTTTAACCGCAGACACAAGACTTTATCGATTATCTTATACCCAATATTGCATAAACTAATTGGTTTAAATTCAGCCATGTTCGTTGGACGCAACAATTTTTGAAATTTGACAAATATTCGTCTTATTTAATCTCCTATCAAATTTTCCGGTCCTCAGAAAATTATCCACAAGTGATATGATATCTGTCTTGATTAGATCCCAGGAGGATAGGAAGAAAAGACCTGTCATTCCATCCGGACCTGGAGTCTTATCTGGATCCATTTGGAAAAGGGCGTCTTTTACCTCCTCCTCTGTTGTAGGTCTCATTAGGAAGTTATTATCCAATTCAGAAACTTTCCTTTCCAACTCGTCCACATTTACCTGGTAGACTCCATTACTGGTAAAAAGATTTGAGAAATAGATTTCTGCCGCATGACAAATATCTTTTTCATTCTCAACCCAAATCCCCCGACTATTTTTTAACCCAGTTATCCTGTTACGTGCCCGCCTCTGACGTACCATAGAATGAAAAAACTTAGTATTTGCATCACCCACTTTTAACCATTTATTCCTACTTTTTTGCTTCCAATACGTCTCCTCGTCGAGATAAGCCTATCTGAGATTAGTATTTGCCACCAGAAGGGAAGTAGCATCAACTGTACCACTGTTATTATGGCGTTCAATCTCCGTTTTCCAATGCTCAATTTCCTGTCGTCCTAACATCAAATTTTCATGTCGCAGGTGAGAAATTTCCTTGCGATAAAATCTAATTTTCTCAACAAGAGAGGGAAAAGGCCGGCCTCTCACATCAGCCCTAATCCAACTCCGTTCAACTATATCTTTGAAACCCTCTTTTCCCAACCATCGCTTATCAAAACAAAATTGTTTTACCGTGGCCGAACTCAATTACTCTTGACAATTTACCAGAATGGGCCGATGATCTGACCCTACCATATCTAAATATTTGATTTCTGTTCTTGGAAATAATTCATACCAATCACCGTTACCAAAAGCTTTATCCAGGACACATCGGAAGACCCCATTGGAACATGTTCCTCTCCAGGACCATGAGTTCCCAATTTTCGGGAATTCTAATAACCCACAGTCCCACAACATTTGATTAAAAGGACGAAATGAATTGGAATTTCTTAAAACACCTCCTTACTTTTCATGATTTCCAGAAATTTCATTAAAGTCTCCACAAATTGTCCATGGGCCTGAACGATTTGTGCTAATACGTGTAAGTCTTTCCCAAACATATGACCTCTCACGGCTTACTGGTTCGCCATAGAAAAATGTTATATGTGATTTAAGCCCAATAAGATCTAATGATAAATCAATCATATTTTTATCCTTATGATTAATCGTCACATTATAGTTATCATTGTATAATAGGGCTAAGCCTCCACTTGAGCCCACCGGTTCAACAATTACCATTCTATTATAACCCAAATGTTCTTGAATTTTTACCAAAAAAACCTCTTTGTTTTTTGTTTCTGATAAAAATAAAAAATCAGGTTTAAATAATTTCCATAAATCACGTAAATAATTTATTGTAATTTTATTACCCAATCCTTGAACATTCCAACACAATAATTTTAAAATCATAAAACAAAACTCATGGAGCCTTAATCTTGCTCTTTTGATTTATCGTTCTTGGATTTGGAGACAATGTACCCACCAATGCTAACTTCCTAATGCTTATTCCCCTTAGAGGGGTCGATATACGAATCCGAGCCTTTGAAGCAGCTACAGGGGCCCTCGCTGCTTTGGAATCCTTATATTTCTGCAGCTTTGTCGCCATATCAGCGTGACTTTGGGCACGCTCCTCGTCTGAAAGCACACACCTCTCAAGCAGAGCCGCCTCCTCAGCCAGTTCGTCTAACACATCTTCAGCCAAGGAATCTGTGTCATTTGACACAAGATTCTCCGCAATCCGAGGCTCAGCTTCCTGAAGAGTTTCAACAAGCTCCTCATCAAGATCATCCAAGTCGTCCGCCTCCTCCATTAAAGCCGACAGAGAAGGCTCATCCTTGTCAGGCACCAAATTATGGCCAGCCCCGTCGGTACTCGTCTCTATTTGTTATGTCCCCTCAATGGGTTGTTCTAGTTCTTTCTCTTGGAACAAAGGTCTGCACACTTTTTTCGCTAAAGATGTCGCTGCAGTCTCATCTATCACAATGTCCTGAAAGATTAAACAGAACAAATGAGAATTCCACCAAAATTCCAACCAATATTGAACCCGAAAATATAAACATACCTTCAGAGTTTTATCTAATTACGGCTGAACCAAAGGGATACCTCTTACCCTTTTTGTTCGTGCAGCTCTGTTTTTATTCACTTGTGCCTTAATTTTTAAACCTTTGCCATTATTTTCACCCAAAAAAGCACCTTTATAAGATCGATTTGAATCACCCAACTGTTTCCTAGGCGGCTCTATACCTGAAACTCTAGTCTCTAATTTTGCCTTGTAACATTTGGATTCATCGTGAGTCATACGGAAACACAAACTACAAAATCCCTCCAAACGCCTATACTCAAACATTACCTTTGATTCTCGGCCTTCTTCAAACTCTAATATTGATGAAAATACCAGAGGCATAGAACATGGAATTTCAATAAGAACCTGCCCTTTCAAGACATTTATACTTATTATTAAACCCACTGAACTAGCTACCACTCTATAGACTTCCTCCACCCTATACTCAAAGGGTATTCCGGTAATTCTTATCCATAACCTAATGATGTTTGGATGGTCCGCATCAGCCATCGGTTTCCACGGAGCATATGAGACCATCCAACCATCGAAATTTATAGACCCATTTTCTAGGACTCTTGACATGTCCGATTCAGTCTGAAACTCAAACTGAAATCGGCCATTTCCTAAGTTAAGACTGTGAACTTTACCCACTAGACCCCAAAACTGTGGCATCCTAAAAATAAAGGTATCCACGTTCTGTAGCATTCGATTAAGACATCTACCCAACAAAACTTTCAAACTTCTAGCTAGCAAAGCCGAATTGTCTATTTTTGGAATCCTAATTTTCAGTAAGCGAGGCGGAGATCTTGCTACCATCGCCTTTTTACTTGAACTAATATTAGACATACTAAAACCGGTAGAGCTCCTAGCTATTAATGCTCTGCATATTTGCAAGATGTGAAAAGTGAACGTGGAAGCATTAATTTCCCTACGTCTCCTTAAATATCCAAAGAAACCGACTTGTGATGTACTTATCTCAAATTCAAATTCAAAATCAAACCTAAACCCGAGGAAACCGTCCTGTGATATACAACTTATCTCAAGTTTAAATTCAAAATTGTGCCTATAATGTAGGACATTGAAACTATCAACTCTTCGGACTTATATTATTCTAAAAAAGATTCCTAATTCCATGTGTTATCCAAAGACTCCAACCTAATTTTTGAAAATTAAATTGACTTCTTCCATAACAGAGTACGCCTAATATAGTTGTTGAAATTTCATGGTTTTATCACTTCTTAGCCAGGTATATTTTAATTATGTATTGTGATAAATACTAAGTATAAGGCACACACACCTTTGAGCTAGTTGAACCAATGCCACACTTCGGCTGGATTTAGCTTCCATTACAGCCCCATCAACCTCATAGAAAGAGAAGAAGAAAGACAGGAAGTTAGTCCCCTTACACAAAACATACTCGCAGCTTAGGTTCATTGTAGTCCATGTACAAAAAAACCTAACAACAACCATGTTAATAAGCAGCAACCCTGTGTGTAACGTGCATATCCGCAACATGACACAAAATTGATCATATACATACATGACGATTTTGTTTTCTAAC
>JAKUCM010002200.1:0-40656 GCA_023374145.1 Lepidium sativum | reverse complement strand
TATTTGTCAGAATTAATTAAAAGTTTCCAAATTTAACTAAAATTTTTACCTTGAGGCTTGAACCGAACCAAAAGATATCTTTTGCAAAAATAAACCGAACCAAATTTCAATGTCAATCTAATTTTTCCAGACAAAAACCCGGAAATTCAAAATTCTATAGGACCCATACCTGACCACGTGTCAATCAGTTCCATGGACCACTGACAATTTCTTATGAGAAAAAACGCCGGCGTTTAACGCCGTCCAACTCCGATCATCGTAAATCACTCGAGGCCAACCATGAACAACGACGTTATGATCACGGTAACGATGCCACGGCGGAGTAAAATCCATATCAGTGAAAAGAGCATCAGAATCAACCCACCAGATCCATTCCGCTTCAGGATGAGCAATCATCGCCGCTTTAACCACCGGAAGTTTCGCCCAAAACGATTTCATCTTCGGATTAAGTAAAGCATTACTGTAGAAGATATCATGACCATGGATTCGACAATAATCAACTTTATTTTTGAAGAATCGAAGCAATAAATGATCTCCGATAGGGTTTTTACATGGACCGGGTTGTGATCCGGTTATCATAACCGTCCGGTTTTCAGATCCGGGTTTAAACGACGGATGTAATTCTAACCACCGTCTTCGCTTCTCGTCCCATCCCTTAACCGGTTTTTCAATTGTATAACTTAATTCCGGTTCATCATAATAAACCGGATCGGTTGGGTCGGATTTCATATCGATTCCTGTATAACATTTGCTTGATTCTTCAACACTGAGATTTGAAGGATTTGAAGAGAAGGAAAAGAAAGACCAAACGAGGATTAGTGATGTTAAAGCTCCGGCGAGGAATAGAACGGCGTCGGAGAAACATATGATTGGTCTGGTTTTTCCATTGCCGGAGAATTTAGCCATTGGAGATGATTGGAAACGTGATGATTTCTCTGACGAGACCATTAACGATTGATTTTATCTGTAAAAGCTTTCAAATTGGGGACATTGTTCATATAAAGGAAAATTTTCTTTTTCCTCTTTTTTCTTTTTCTTCTTTTCACTATATGTGACATAACTATGCCATTTACTACTGTATATTATATATTTAAAATGTGTCATGGGTTATGACAAGTCTATTAGATGTTTTCATGTAATAATTTCAGGAGTTTAGCTATAGATTAGATGTTTGTCGTTCAAAAATTGTTGAATCAAAATGTAACGATTTGAAAAATGTTAAATTGTTAAATCATTAAATCCAAATTATAGTGGAAAGATTGGATCATAATTTTATAAACATATTTAACGATTTGATTAGAGAAACATAACTTGTAAAATTGTTGACAGACCATAAGTTTTACAAATTGTAGTTTAGTGGCAGTTAGTAATTTCATTAAATTAACATTTACACATTTAAGAATTAAATCTTATTGTTTACATTATATAGAGCTAATGTGTCGGCCAATTTTTTTTTTTATCAAACATTATATCACAAATGACCGGCCTATTAGTCAATTTTTTGCAAATGCAAGTGAGGGGATTCGATCCCAGAATGTGCCAATGCGCATATATTTTGTGGAGTTACCATCTGCCACTTGGATGTCGGCCAATTAAAAATATAAGTTTTACAAAATTACTGACGCATATAAATATATTGAACGATTTGACCAAAAAAATATGTATACAGTTATCGATAAAACATAATATTTTAAAAATGTTATCAATATGGTTTTGGTCAAATCGTTAAATATCTATACTATTTTCTATTTGAAGTTTATTTCAAAAGATTATACCGCTTTAGAATTTTCTCCCTCGGTTTATGTTAATTGTTATTCTCATTTTCCAAACACAAGCTTGCTATAAATTTTATATTGTACTAATAGATAATGTAGTTAATATTGTAAAATTAATGTTATTTGTGAGGTTAATATGATCAATTTATACAAGGAAATAATTTTTGTAAAATAATCTAAACTGAAAAGTAAAATGAAATGGAAGAATGAAATGGAAGAAGTATTATTAAAAAAATTGTTATATGACATAAATGTGTCATTAATAACTTGATTTACTATTACGAACTAATATGAAAAAAGCCGGTAGAAAAGTTAGAAATCTTTGAAAACTTACTATATATTATAAGTTTACTTTTTTTTTTAATTTTCTGATCTCTTAAACTTAAATTTAAAAACAAATTAATTTGGTTTAAGTGTTGTCAAAAATGTCTATATATTTTCTTACGAATCAAATATTCACATTTGTCAATTTATTTATTCATAGAAATAATATTTGTTTGTGCACCACGATAAAAAAATAAAAATTTAATTTGGATTTTTTTGGTAAAAGATGAATATTTTAAATGTACAATATGTATCGTTACATGATTGGTAGATTTAAGACAAAAAAAAAAAGAAAAACTGAAATAATTTGGTAAGTTCTATGGCAATAAAGATAAGGTTTTAGTCAGAATGTCATGTGATAGTGCTTTTTGAATTTGTTATTAAAACCGGACCGGTTCGGTTCACCGACAGTACTGCGAAAATGAGATTTGAGGATTATGTTCACGTGTCGAGTTCCTTAGCATGGGCAATTATTTCATCCGCAATTTCGGCTTAATTTTTGACTAATACTTAATGAGGACACACTTTACAAAGTCATTGATAATTCGATTTCTGTATAGTACTAAAATCATGTCTAACCCATGCACTAAATTTTGGTGTAAAATTAACACGTAATTTAATAGACATCTCCGATCACAATATTATTTTAATATTAAAACTATAGTACTATATATTTAATGTAGTTTTAGTACTAAATTCTTTTTCATCTTCAATTATAAAACTAAATTCGTACACTAAAACCGAAACTTTTTTTACTATTTAATAATTTTGTAAAATATAATATTCTTCTATTTGAATAAATAATTTATTAAAAATTGATAAATTAAAGTAACTTATTTCTTGAGTTTATAAATTAAGAAATTAAATATGTAATTAAATTTTCAAATTAAATACAGTTTTTCTAGTAGTTAATGAAATAGTTTTGAAAAATTTACGTACGCATATACTATACTTTTAGAAATATGTATTTAATTTGTTATATTTGTTTGGTTTAGTTATGTAATTATAATAGTTATTTAAGCATATTTTAGTCAAAACATTAATTACGTAGTTACATTTCACCTACATGTATTAACATGATTGGTCTTGTATAGGCTTGCGTTAGTTCATAGCTAAAGGGGTTTCTAATATTTTGTTTTCCTATATTAGTATGATTTTTGTTTTCAACTAACCTAATAGTTTTTTAAATTTTACTCCTACTACTCCTACTACCAACCATTGGGCCACGTGTACTCGGCGTATGAAAATTTATAAAATAATAATATTTCAAATTTTGCAGTTTGTTACGGTTGCTACATTAAATATAGTATAACACTGATATAAAAAACAATAACAACACCAAATTTCACACTAATAAACATATTTATTATTATTACATTATTAAATATAACAAAATTTTACTATTATATTACTAATTTAATATTAATTTGACTTCTTAATCACTTTGATAAATAATTTGAAGCTAAATACATTTATAATTTATTAAAGATTATATCATATTAATTTTTAGAATTAGTATATTCAAACCACACAATTTTATTTTATATATTTTAAAATTTTATATGAGTTTCTCGGTCTTTATCTTTAACACTAATGAATAACATATCTAATTATTTTATAATATTAAAATAATAATAAAATTTTATTATTATTTTAGTGTTTTGTGAATTATGTTACACCAAATATGGTGCACTACTATTTACAAAACACCAAAATATGCAGTTGGGTTAGAGCACTTCTACGGTTTGATACTGTGAGTTGGAGTTGGCCTAAAAAAATTATGTAAAGAAAAACACATATTATATAGTTAATATTGTTTTGACTAAAAAAATATTAAATTTTTATGTAACTTTCAGAAAAGAATTTGAATTCTTCATCACAATTTTTTTATAGTTGAAATAATTATTTATTGATAGTTTATGAATTTAAATGTGGTTATAATGTGTTATATTGTATGTTATTCATAGTTTCACATGATTTAGTTATATTTTTTGAAATCGTAGAAATGAAGAGTTGAACTTCTTCTTTTTTACCAACTTGAAATTATTTTTCTTTTGTGGAATCAATTATTTTTCATATATCTATTTAAAACATAAAAGACGATATTTTTCAAGATATACGCATACTATTGTATTTTTAGTCAGAAGCATTAACTTGCAGAGTCGATGAAACAGTCAAATATTGAATGAATTTTCTTGTTAATAATTATATATACTCACTGCATAATTAAAGACAGTTGCTTAAACAGGGTTTCTAATGTTGATAGTTAAATCGACCAATGAATGATATGTCGGTGACAATAACGTGTCGGAACATAAAAAAACAATAATTTTGATCAACAATTGAATCGATAACAATATTATCATATTTATCCAAATCTTTTATAATATTATATGTGACAAAGACAGTTTTCTACCGTCGAACTCATGTAAAAATACAATAAAAATGACACTTGACCAAATATAGTTTTCCGGAACAACAATATTTTTTGATAATAACTATAAAATTCATAAGATTCAATCTATAAATTATTTTTTTAATTGCTAACAATATTATGTTGAATGAGAGGACTCTATATTCTAGTAGAAAAAACAACAAAGATGATATCACTCGGTTACATGGCAATGTATCTATGTTTAAAACTTTACATGGTGAGCCACTGAGTTTGAGCCTCAAATCAATCTTTTCACAATATTTGTTTATTTGCACATTGAGAGGCTTATATTTCTTCTTCCTTTCGTTTGGAGATCAGTTTTATAATATTGGTAGGTCCTTCAGTTCAATACCTGTGATGTTGAATGTTTTGTTTCTATTCAATTTACAGTTTACCTTTAATCCTAAGACGTCCTTTTGGAATATTACTTTCATGATTCGAATAAGAGTTGTTTGGTATGTAACTTCTTTATCAAAAGTTTTATATTACATACTGCATTATTTACCCATTTATTTTGAATGTAATTGAATAAAATGTAAAGTACAAAAATGTATTTTGGCAATAAGTTACGGTTCTGTTGTCTTTCTCAACAAAGTTGGACTTTGAAATTCGAATCATCCTACATAATATTGTCTCAAGTTTGGGAGTCGAAATTATGGATTGGACATTATAAATCAAATTATTGACAAAATAAATGGTTTGGAGAAATGTTAGAAATCTTAAACCATCATTTAGTATTATTAACTAAAAGTGTGCTTTAAGTGTCTTCTAAATAGTTGTGTTTTTCCCATAAGATATTATTAAAAGTTTAAGAGTTTGGAAGGAAACTTGATTATAGATAAAGTTTTTATCGATTTAATTATACTGACAAAATTTATTATATATTTAAAAAAATAAATTAAATTAACATTATTTGGGGTGGCATTATAATTATACCGAACAGAAACCAGTGGAACCTAAACCAAGCTAAACCAAACCAAAGTTTACATGTAAACAATTTGGTTATATTTTTTCAGCCCAAATAGTTCTCTTCAGTTAACTTTGAAACCGAACCAAATCGACAAACCAATATATTTATTTTATTATATTATTAATAATATTACATAATATATACTGTAATATTACTATTCTATATTTATTTTAACATGTTTGGTTTTCAAATTTTGTTAAGCCATTTGAATTTTAGTACATAAAAATTAACATCTAATTATATTTAGTTTAAATTGTTGTTATTTTCAGTTTTTCATCATTCATCTCTTAGATATTTTACAAGTTTATAATTTTTTAATATTTATATAATATTAATTTCAAATAATTGATTGGTTTTTTCTTTTGTTAAAAAATTATATATATGTTTATTTAGCCAAATCAAAACCAAACCTAAATAAAGTCAAATTAAACTGATTCAAATCGAACATAAATCAATCCAAATTGAAACTAAAATAATCGAACCGGAGCCAAATCATACCCAAAACACTAAACCAAAATGCCCACCATTTAACCATAAACATTGTTTAGTTCATGTTTGTAAGATAATTCAATTTTGAAAACTTATAAATTCAAATGATAATATAAGTATAAGCGATGTATTTTTTTGTTATTAGGTACAAAATTAATATATAACCTAAATTTGATTACGTATACGATTATCTACAGTGAAATTATGATTATGATAAGTTAAACACCGTAAAAATTGACATATAACAACGTGACCAAATACCAATGCATTCCTTGGAATGATATATTTTTAGAGAAAAAATATAATTTATATAGTTTTTGGCAAAAACTTAGAGTTGATGTATTTTGTCTATATATAACATTGCATAATTATCCGAGGGCAGAAAAGATAACTATGCGGCTTCGAGTTTCCTCCTCTTTCAAATAGACACTCACTGTCACAATAATTATCCAAATTAAAATCTCAAATCACTCTATTATTACGTTATAAATTTCGCTATTATTACTTTTTCTTTCATTATTTATCACTACTAACCAGAGTCTCTTTTGTTTTTCTTGAAGCTCACAAGAGTCTTAGAATTTCAATTTCTTTTGTTCTTCTACAAAAAAATATGGCAAATTATAGATCCGGACCACGGTTGTTTAACGCACTTAGCCATGGCCAGGGTTTATGGTCTAAACCACCTGGTTCTCGGGGATGTCTAAAGCAAATTAGACAAAGTCATGTATCTTCATGGACGCAGAAGCAGCCACGAAGCTTGACTAATGCTAATGGTGGAGAAATGAAGAAATACTCCGATATCGGAGCGGTTATTACGGCGGAGGAGGCTGAGTTAGTGGCTGTGCTTAGGGAAGCCCATCCGTATGTGAATTTACATAGAGACAGCAAGTTTGTCGTTATGTTGTCGGCTGAATTACTCGACTCCGGTTCGACCCTTGATGGTATTCTTAAGGTCATTACTATTTACCCCTTTTCCATATTACTAGATTCCAAGAAAAGAAACATAGCTCGTGACCAATGAATAGATTATTAATTGGATTTTCTAAAATTAATATCGTAGTAATATATGTAGAGGCAATAATTTTGTTGTTCTGCGGATGTAGAGTTTGAGTTCTCCAAACCTTCTATAATTTTCTGCTTTGTAATGTTTTTGGCTTTGGTCTTTTTCTCATTGAACTTACACGTAAAACGGAGAGAATTGTAGGGGTGTACTAAATAGTTTTAAGCTTTTGGATATTCGATTCGGTTTTGGATATGAATCGATATGACTATCCTAATAGAAAACCTTTTAATTCATAAAGGTACCAAAATAATTTTAGTTCAGACCCTATAAAATAAAATCTCAACACTCAATAATTTTTTTAAAAGAGTGAAGATACCAAAAAGATATTCAAAATATTAAAAAGTTATTCAAAAAATTACCAAAAATGTTTGAGATTCATATATATATATACACTAAATGTATTTGTGACAATCGGTTATCCGATCAAATATTGTTTATATTTTGTTTAATATTAAATAATGTATAAACGAAAATAAGCCATTATGTATTCTATCAGTTTCATGTATTATTTGATATCCATATTTTCATACCCGATTCGCATAAAGATGCGAATCACCTTCTGGATTATTGGATTATGGTTGAACTGGATAGACTTCCAGATCAATAAAATAAATTTTATATACCTTTATATTTATATGAATTTATATATATATAAAGTTTTTAAATGAAAAATTTAAGGTCTTATTATATTTGATAACAAAAGTTTGTATTTTTTATATTTAAATAATATAAATTAAAGAAAACATTAAAATAATTGAAAATCAATGATAAAATAATTGAATTAAAAATTAAAACAATCAATCTTAATATATATCACTATTTCTTCATTTTTCAGCATCAGCATTTAAAAATTAAAATTTACATAATTTAATTAATATATTTATACACAATAATTTTTTTGAAATTCAATTAGCACATATTTTGTTTATAAAACGATCATCGAAAAATGGCATATACTTAATTTATAAATTATATATTTTAATTAGAAAATCAAGCTTTATGTTTAATCATAAACTTTTTGTTAATTATAAAATCAAATTTCACCGTTTATTAAATTAGTGGGTTTTGTCACTAAATCTGAGTCGGAAGAACAGTCGAGTTCCAGGTTTCAATTGTCCGAGTGTGAAAACCCTTTGTTTTGGTTAACCTTTGGATTGAATTTTTGATTCGAGTATTGTATTATTTCACAACTTTAAGAAATTGACCAGCTTTTTTTTTGCTTCGAAGACTTTATAAGATTGATGAGTTTTTTTTTCTCTCCAACGTTAAATTGCTCGTAATATTAGAAATTTAGTTGGTGCTCTATTTTTTATAAAATACTGTTTACCTATGTGTACTCTCTTCTTAGTTAACTATAAAGTTGACATAAGAAACAAAAGAAATCAACCAATCAGAAATCAACAATAAATTTCAACAAGACTGTTAAAAAGAGAACCGGTCTGGTTCTCTCAAGTCACTGTCACTGACAGAGATTGCAAGTACTAGTTTGGCGGTTCCAAAGAGAACCGGTTTTTCACCGTGTTCGAATAATTCCAATAACCGAAATAAACCGAAATTAAATACACGCCTCGACATTTATTTGATGATTCTTTCGAAACCCATTTTTCTTTCTTCTTCCTCCCACCGATCGTCCTCCATTGATTACTATTTCCCTCTGATTCAGTTTATCTTCATCGGAAAATTCGAATTTCCTTCCATGAGATGACGAGCGAGGAGCTATGATGGTTTCTTCTTCGATTTGCTATGTTCCTTTTCGTTTTCTTTTAACAAGAAAGGATTTTTCGTTTCGGGATATATTCGAATCGAGCAAGAAGCTAAGCCCTAATCGTCAGTTGATTAAAACTAGTGAGAATCTAGTGATAATTTGGTGGGTGATAAGCAGTTTGTACGGTGGTTTCGTGAAGCCTGGCCTTATCTTTGGGTTCACCGTGGTTGTACCTTCGTCGTTACGATCTCCGGCGATCTCTTAGAGTGCCCTTGTTGTGATCTCGTTTTAAAGGCATGCCTTTATGTTCTACACCTGTTTGTGTTCGGTTTATGCATACAAGGTGTTTGATTGTTTGTCTTGCTTTATAATTAAACATGTAAAACGTCTTATTGATTGCACATTGATCTTATTGATTCATCTGCAACTATGTAGCTTCGCATTTTTGACTTGAGTGTATGAGAAGAAACTTGGTTGTGATCAATGTGCTTTAGAACTCACTTCATTTTGACGTATGTGCAGGACATAGCATTTCTTCATCATCTGGGCATTAAGTTTGTTCTAGTTCCTGGAACTCAACTGCAAATCGACCAGCTTCTAGCTGAGAGAGGTCAGAATATTAGCCCTTCCTTTATTCTTATGAATGGTTTCTCGCGATATCTGCCTTCTTTGTACCTCTCAGTCACACTTATAGTTATTTGTTTGCTAAGGCTTGTTTATACTTTTACGTTGTTAGTGATTTCACCTTTCTTTTCTTACACATAAGTAATGGTTTTATCAGTTCGCGATGGCAAATTTTACAACTTTATTGTGAAAATAGTTGAATGTGATAATTTCATGAGTTTGTTCAAATGGAGCCTAAGGTGTATCAGTTTCAGGACGTGAGCCTACATATGTGGGTCGTTACAGAGTCACAGACTCAGCATCTCTGCAGGCTGCCAAGGAAGCTGCGGGAGCAATATCTGTAATGGTTGAGGCCAAACTATCTCCTGGGCCTTCCATTTACAATATACGCCGACATGGTGATAGTAGTCGTTTGCATGAAACTGGTGTTAGAGTTGACACTGGTAACTTCTTTGCAGCAAAGGTGAGTTTTCCACTTTCTTGGTATGCTAGTTTGAATGTTGATTCTTGTCATTGTTAGATCTGATTATTGGCAGTACAGAGAAGAGGTGTTGTTGATGGTGTTGATTTTGGAGCAACTGGTGAAGTGAAGAAGATTGATGTTGATCGGATCCGTGAGAGGCTTGATAGTGGTTCAGTAGTTTTACTGAGGAATTTGGGACATTCTAGCTCCGGAGAAGTCTTAAATTGCAAGTACGATATCTTCTTTTAGTAGTAAATTACTTATCAATGCACAAAAAAAACATTCCCTGAAAACTTTAGTTTTTCTTACTCTGATATTGGGACATAATTTCTATACTGCAGTACCTATGAGGTTGCTACAGCGTGTGCTTTAGCTATAGGAGCAGATAAGCTTATTTGCATAATGGACGGTCCAATTCTTGATGAGAATGGACATCTTGTTCGCTTTTTGACTCTTCAGGAAGCAGATACATTAGTTAGGAAGCGGGCACAGCAAAGTGAGATAGCTGCCAATTATGTGAAGGCTGTTGGAGATGGAGAAACAAGTGGTTTTCCTGAACCTCTTGGGTACAATGGGTTAGTTTCCACTTCCAACAATCTGAACAGAAGACCCGTTTGGGTGCAACACACTCCTAGCTTTCAGAATGGTGTTGGATTTGACAAGGGAAACTGGGAGCAAGGTTTTGCTATTGGTGGTGAAGAGAGACTTAGCCGCTTGAACAGATATCTCTCTGAACTGGCAGCAGCAGCGTTCGTCTGTAGAGTAAGTCTTTGAGCTAACACTTGTGCTCTGTTTACTTATTTCCAAGTTTTCTGATTCATTGATGTGTTAAAGGGTGGTGTCAAAAGAGTTCATTTATTGGATGGTACTATAAGCGGTGTGTTATTGTTGGAGCTTTTCAAAAGAGATGGAATGGGGACAATGGTGGCAAGGTAGAAACGCAACTGTTTTTAACTGTATCATTCAAAGTTTTACTCTTTGTTCCAAAAGCTAATAACCTTCGTGTCACAGTGACGTATACGAAGGAACCCGGTATGCGAAAGTGGAAGATCTGGCTGGAATTAGACAAATCATAAAACCTCTAGAAGAATCAGGAACTTTAGTTCGCAGAACTGATGAAGAGGTTAGCCTGAGGTTCCACTTCTCATTGCTTTGGTGTTTAGCATCAAAAGGGCTAATCGTTTTTGGTCTTCAGCTACTTCGAGCTTTGGATTCATTTGTGGTTGTCGAAAGGGAAGGACAAATTATAGCTTGTGCGGCTCTGTTCCCTTTTTATGAAAACAAATGTGGAGAAGTTGCAGCTATAGCAGTTGCATCAGATTGCCGTGGACAAGGCCAGGGAGATAAACTGCTCGGTACAATCACAAAACTCTTTGATTACTGTGCTTTCGAATTGAAAAAATCGGTTTTGACGAAAATTTTGCAGATTACATTGAGAAGAAAGCGTCAGAACTTGGACTCGAGATGCTTTTTCTACTGACAACGAGAACTGCAGACTGGTTTGTGAGGCGTGGGTTTGAAGAATGTTCAATTGAGCTGATACCAGAAGCAAGACGAGTGAGAATCAATCTTTCGAGGAAATCAAAGTATTACATGAAGAAGTTATTGCCAGACAGGAGTGGGATTTCAGTTGCCCGAACGTTTCATTACGGTTCTTAAGCTAATCAAAGTTTGATTTTGCCTTCTTTCACTAGCTCTGAAGACTCTTCTCAGTTTTGAGTCCATTATCATTATCTACCGACTCAATGAACGAATCACGGATGTATATCAAACTATTGTAAAATAAATAGAATACCATTTTTTCCCCTAGACTCTTACTTGTATTACATAATTAGCCGCACCAGAAATGCCAAAATAGGACTAACTTCATAAGAGATGGATCTAAAGCCACAATATATTTGTAACATTTTATTCTCTCGGCAATCAGATCAATAATTCAAGTTCTAAGTTTTATCACACAAACCCAATTTGTTTAAGTCGAATGGTTAGAGATTCTACCTAATAATTCATATATCAGAAGTTTGATTCCATCCCACTGTATGCGGTAACATATTTTAGAAGTTTTAAAAATGAGTTTGGGTTATTGGTCGAATTTTATCGATTCAATTAAAAAAAAAACAAAATTTATATATAAAAAGTTTTGTGATACAAAGTTATACGATTATATAGAATTGAATTTTGGTGAGAAAACATACAATCAAAATATTTATCTACTTGATCAGAATCATTTTCTTTCTTATCGTATACATGTATAAATAATATAAATTTTTCTCTTCATTATTATTTCTCATCCAGCATAGTTTAAAAATCAACATTATTATAATATACGTATGTAATCAATATGATTGAGGTTAACTATATAGCAATGCTAAAAAATGGTTTTTGTCATTTAAATGATCAAGGTATCATTTATGCTACTACCTTTATTATGTTTTGTATAAATCGATTGAGGTTTGTTGCTAAAAATATGATAGTGGTCACTTTACAAATTTTCAAGGAACTATAGTTCAATTTTTTTTTTCAATACAAAGATAAAGAGAAAATAATTTTTAGAATATGGGTTTTGGTTATGGATCGGATCTTGTTGATCCAATTACAAAAATAAAGTTGAAAAAAACGACTAAGGTTTTATATGCTAATGATTTTTTTGTCAAACCATTGATTTCATTAACTTACGAGTTTATGATATAAAGCCTAGAATTCTTGCTAGAAGATTCATCATTCAAAATCTTGGGCTTATGCTCCAAGTTCTTGCCTAAAATTCCTGACCCACATCTTGTTCTCATCTGGTCCGACCAGATTTGTCTCGGATCGACCTGGTTCTGTTTTTAAAAGACTTTTATCCTAATTTTTATCACTTATAGTATTTTCTAAGAATATTTTGAGAGAGTGTTTGAATCATTCCTTTCATATATTTCAAGAATCTCTTTATCTTATGTTTATTTATTTCATTATGTTCATTTTTGTTTGTTCTTTGTTATGCATGAGTAGTCTTTTGATGTAGTGATGGTTAGTGGATTTATGTTAGATAATTGACTTTTGATGCTTATGTTTCTAGATTCCTTCATTTAAGATGTTCTTAATGCTAGGTTTAACTTGGCTATTTGAATCTAAAAGCTAGATATTTTGTTGCCCGAGAGGTGGTAGATCAAGATACCAAGAAATAACAGAGGAATTGAAGGACCATATAACCTACGTACAAGGCAGTGACCATATAACCTACGTACAAGGCAGTTATTACTAGGGCTGGGCTTATTAACCAGAACCGAGGAACCAAACCGAACCGAACCGAAATTTCGGTTCCGGTTCCGGTTCAGTTCTAGTAAAATAACCGATCGGTTACGTAATATAAATACCTTCGGTTCTCGGTTCGGTTTGGTTCCTAACCGAGAACCGAGAGTATAACCGAATTGATTAGGTTAACTTTATAATTTGACAGTAAACTCGATTAGAGACGCCATTAGAGTCGCGATTAAGTCACATCAGATAATCTTCTTCCGTGTATTTACAGATTTTTAGAAAACCCTAGCGCATCTTCTTCTCTCTCTGGTTCCTTCGCATTCTCTTCTTATATTTCTCTCTTATATTGCCTAGTAGTAAACCTGGAGTTCGGATCAGCATCGCACTCGTCGGAGTCGCCTAGGGCTGCGAGAAGACGTACACAATCTCAGGTATGTAACTCGCCTTCTCTTCTTCTAATGAAGTGTGTTGTTTCTGATTTCTGGTTTTATGTTAGGGATTTGGGGATCTGTGATTTTGGGGTTCTTCGGTTCTGATTTCTGGTTCTGTATAGGGATTTAAGTTTTGGATTAGGGATTCTGGGGTTCTTCGGTTCTGATTTGTGGTTATGTATTAGGGATTTAGGGCTTAAATTAGGGATTTTAGGGATTTTGTGGTTCTGTTTTGTGGTTTTGTATTTGGGATTTAGGGATTGGTCGGTGATGTTCTTTGGTTCTGTATTAGGGATTTAGGGATTGGATTAGGGATTTTGGGGTTCCTGGGTCTTGATTTGTGGTTCTGTATTAGGGATTTTAGGGATTTTGTGGTTCTGTTTTGTGGTTTTGTATTTGGGATTCGGTTATGTATTACTGATTATAGGGATTTAAATTAGGGATTGCAGTAGGGATTTAACTTAGGGATTGCATTAGGGATTTATACTTTGTATTTGGGATTCGGTTATGTATTACTGATACATTGATTAACTCAGTCTCAGAGGAGCTCTATCTTGGTTTTGTTATTGTGTGTATTAGTGGGTTGAACTTTGAATACTGCATTATCTTTGGATTGTTAACATTGATTAACTCAGATAGGAGGTACAATAGTATTACTGATTCTATGACATGTATAATGTAGATGGATTCTTGCGAGTATCCTTCAGCTTCCAAGGAAATTGTCAACCACGACATGGACAAAGATGAACCAAATACAGAAGAAGAAGTCTCTCACTTTGGACCTGATAGTACAAGAAATTCAACAGAACTGAAAAGAAAATCAAAAGAAAAAGTAGAGAGGTCAAGTGTTTGGAGTCATTACACAAGGATGAAGGATAACCCACATAGATGCCATTGTCACTACTGCGGAAAAGAAATGGCGTGTCTTACAACTTCTGGGACCTCTAACTTAAGGAAGCATCTTACTACATGCAAGCAGTACGAGATTTGTCTTCAATCCGAGAATCAAAGTAAGTTGGACCGAACATCAGCTGATGGTTCTGTCAAATTAGGAAGAGTGACTGAATCGATATTTAAGGAAGCATGTAATGAGTTGCTTGTATTGGCTGAGGTTCCATTGTCTTTTATTGAAAGCTTGGCGTGGAGACATTTCTGTGATAAGGTGAAGCTTTACAAGCCACATTCTCGAAGAACTGCAACGAGGGAGATTGTGAAGATGTATGTGAAGAAGAAACAAGAGATGATGAAGCAGATTGGAAAGCAAAGGGTCTCACTTACCACAGATATATGGGTTGCTCCATCAACTGGTGCAAGCTACATGGTTATTACATCACATTGGATTGATGCTTCGTGGTGCCTAAAGAAGGTCATAATTGGGTTTAAGAACATCGCAGATCATAAAAGGGAAAACAATTGCATCAATTCTCATCGACTGCTTAGATGATTGGAACATAAGAAAAGTCTTCACTATCACGGTTGACAATGCCACAGCCAACACAGTAGCTATTGGAGAGTTTAAGGAGCACTTTAAAAGTAAAGGTAAATGTGGTGATTCACTTAACATTGTTCTGTTTTTTCTCTTGTTCTGTTTTCTGAATTGGTGTTATGTTTTCTGATTTATAGGCGATGATTCTATGGTCTTAGGTGGTCAGTTCTTACACATGAGGTGTGCTGCTCATATCATTAACTTAGTAGTTAAGGATGGACTAAAAGATGTTGATTCAAGTATTGCAGCCATTCGTAATGGGATCAGCTACGTTAGATCATCAACAGAGAGGTTGAACTCTTTTGAATTAAGAGTAGATCATGGGAAGATGAGCAGAGGTAGTCTCCCATTAGATGTCAAGACACGTTGGAACTCCACATATCTAATGTTGACTAGAGCTTCGAAGTACAAAGTAGCCTTCGAGAAGATGGAAGCAGAAGACAAGGTTTACAATGCTTGGTTTAGTGAGTCAGTGAATGGAGTAAAAAGAGTGGGACCACCAACAGCAGCTGATTGGGAAGCAATTGAAAGGTTAGTAGAATTTCTAAGGATTTTTTACGTCTCAACATTGGTGGTTTCAGCTTCCGAAACTGTTAACTCTTACAAGTGCTATTCTGAGATTGTCACTATTGAGAAAAATCTTATGACACTATCACTTGATCAAGATGAAGCCATGAGAGATAAAGCTGTTGTTATGAAAGGAAAATTTGACAAGTATTGGGGTGGTTTGAAAGAGATAAACAAGCTGTTGATAGTTGCTAGTATATTAGACACGACTAACAAAATGTGTTTTGCTACTATGTGCTTTGAGGAACTTTATGGAGAAGATAGTTGGGAAGCTAAAGACATGGAGATGGCGGTTATGCAATTCATGAATTGTCTTTTTGCAGAGTACAACACTATTTTTGGTAAGCCTGCCTTGTTACATTCTCAATCTCAGTCTCAGTCCGCAACAACATCAAATCATTGTGTTGAAGCAGACACAAATGATTTGGCAGATGGTACAGGTAGATATCAGAGGATTAACATGGTCTACAAGAGGTTGGTTAAAGAGAAAGGAATTCAACAATCGAGTAATGAGTTAGAATTGTATTTGAATGAAAGTGTAGAAAACCCTGACTCAGTTTTTGGAACAGAGTTTGATGTTCTTTCTTGGTGGCGGCTCAATGCTCGGAAGTACCCTATTCTGTCTGAGATAGCAAAGGATGTATTTGCAATGCAAGTATCCTCGGTTGCATCAGAATCTGCCTTTAGTACTAGTTGTTGTGTGTTGGATCCTTATAGAAGTTGTCTTACTCATTACACAATTGAAGTTCTTATGTGCACAGAGCAGTGGCTGAAAAGTGGGATTAATCTAAGAGAGCGTAGGGGAGAAATAACAACTCAGCAACTCCTTGATGATATTGTGCTACAAGATCAGCTTGAGAAAGGTATAAATCTTTACACTTTTGTATATATAATTTTTGCGCAGTTTTCATTATTTATATAATGACTCTTCTTACTTTGTGTTTTCATTATGACTATAGAGTTTAACATATGTTCTTCTGGACATAATTAAGCAAGACTTCTCTCAAGTATTTTCATTTCTACCTTGGCAGTTTCTATGTGTTCTTTAGTGTAAATTCTAATCAGTGTTCATGTGACTTTTGCAGTGAATGTTTGATGGATTGGTTGCAGTGTCGCTTGTTTGGTTGCAGTTGCAGAGCAGTACTTGAAGAAGTGAAAGGTTGATGGACTGCAATACTTAGTGTAAGCTTCAACGATTTCAGTAGCTTTCCTAGTTCTTAGCTTCATGTATCTAGCTAGTAGTGTAAGCTTGATCTATGTGTTTAATTCATGACTCTAGTTGTAGTGTAAACTTGATTGATTGCAGTATTTGGTTCTTCTACATTCAGTTTTAGCCATTTTTAACAAATGGTTCCTAAAATTAACAATTCGAACCGGACCCATTTGGGAACCGAAATAATTTCGGTTCTTCTTCGGTTCCAGTTTCAAATATCCATTTGGAACCGGAACCGGAACCCAGAAAGACCGAACCGAGACCGAACCGAAATTTCACAAGTATCCACTGGTTCCAATAATTTAGGAACCGAAGAACCGATAACCGAAAGAACCGAACCGAACCGAACCGAACGTCCATATGCCCATGCCTAGTTATTACAATGTAAGAGAAAAATCTCTGCAATTAATTAAACTTATCTCTGCAATTAATCATTGACAAGACTTGAACCTAACATTGACAAGACTAAAACCTAACAAATCCAGTTCGATAAAGAGAATGCAGATAATCAAAAGGTCAATTCCACATTTTATCAAAATAATTTGACTGATTTACCATGAAGGAAACTACTACAGCTCGCCATGACATTCGAAATTCGACCAAAGCCACATACTTTATCCCTGGAGATCTGCATCTTTAATAACTCCATAAACTAAGAACAATTTGGAGATAGAACATGAGCTTCATGTTTCAGAATTGACAATGAAAGAACACTAAAAACTTCCTAGTTTACTTCATCTTTTGGATCAAAGAGAAAAAAACATCACCAATGTAAAAGCATGCGTGAGATTTGGTCATCTGCAATTAATCAAACTTGAGAAAGCAGTTAATATCTACTTACCATGACAACTACCCAACTTAATCAAAACCAATCAGCCAATTAACATTGACAAGACTTAAACCTAACATTGACAAGACTAAAACCTAACAAATCCAGTTCTCCACATTCAGAACAATTAGAGCAGCAGAGATGACATAAAGATTGTGATCTGTAGAGATGTGAGGGAAAGAAGAAGATTACTTACTTGTATAAACAAGTTTTTCCACATGATATTTGTGATGAGAGGTTCTCTGAAGGCGAGAGATGTATACAATTATTACGCGAACGAAAGAGAAATTGATATCACCCAGATTTGAACAAGACTTAACACATGCTCAGGTGAACAAGACTTAACACATACTCACTAGCATCTGAGTCTGAAGCTAATATACCACACTCCAGTGCAATTGCTTTGGCAGTTTGGATGTTATCACCAGTCACCATTCGAACCTGAGGACATAGCAGTAATTAGAAGACTATAGCCTCATGAAGAACTGATCAGTCTAGAAAATATGAGGAAAACACCTCAGGGAAAAGCAATTGAGATATATGCGGACCTTGACTCCAGCTTTTTGACATAGAGCAACTGAATTTTTGACACCCGGACGACATGGATCCTACAATGTATTGCACGTAAAAGAACTTGCAATGAATTGTTGTATGGTCTAGAGAACCACCTAAACGGGCATCACGACACTTCAAATAGGCAAGGAGAACTAAGAATACGTAAAGCTACCTTAATACCAACTATAGCCAAGAGTACAAGATCACCCTCAGGTAATACCCAACTAGAAAGTCGCTCTTCATCAGTTGGAATCTTATCCGCTTCAAATGTTCTAAAGGAAATTGCAACACAACGCAAACTTCATATATCATCTCAATGCATCAGCAAATTAACCATCATGTATACAGATTCACAAAACGACTGAATAAGCTGTAGGTAATGATAGTACCTGAAGATTATATCTGGGTAACATCCAAGACTGCAAGTTGAGCTTCTTAAAGGTGTTTCTCTCAGAAAGAAAGGTACGGCCATAGAAGAGGGTCAAGAGCGTGGCGAGAGAGGTGAAAGGCCACAAAAGAGGCATGATCGACAAATGGAAACAACCATAAGCGATGAATAATAAACAAAGCTAATCCACAAAACCGATGTTGGCAAAATGAAAACACAATACCGATTTAACTGCTACGCCTCCCCGTTTCTTCTCTGAGTTAAATGGAAAAAATTGTAGAATAGATTGATGAACAGACACACCACGAACGACTAATAAACCAAATGATAGAGACATGCATACCAAAGATCAACGCGAAATCGTCGATGAGGAGAATCACCGCGAAATCGTCGACGAGAAGAAGAAAATCGAGAAGCTTCGTCTGAAGCGAAAATGAATTTTTCTTTAAAACTTTACCAAAATCTCAAGCCAATAGATGACGACCACGTGTCTCTAAGAAACGCATCTTCGGTATCCAATTTTAGATGCGTTTCTACACTTAATTAATCAAAATCTCATTAAACAAATATAAACCAACATATAAGATACGCCTAAAACAAGCGTTGCACATGCTCTAAACAGCCTAAGATCCGACAGAAGGAGATGAAGGTGCAAACGTTGAAGGTTTCTTCATCCTCGAAGGAAAGAGCTTCAAATAGAGTTCACCGGCCATGGCTTCCATTGGACTAGGGACCAGAGGAGAGATATCATAAGACGAAGAGAAAACCAGAAAAAAAAACAGAGGGTGAGAATAAAACAAAAGAGACAGAGGAGAACTAAAGAAAAAGGAAGAACAAAGATAAAAAGAAGAGAAAAGAGCAGTAAGCTGAGGAGATCAGGTGAAGAAATTATAGCGCACGATTAGAATTCAATTTTAAAAATATATATGGCAATGCTAAAAGATCGTTTTTGAATTAGTATGAATTAGACTCATTTTAACATGGTATCAGAGTCCAAGTCTAATTTTAATTATCGACCACCCATGAATGTTTGGTCACATAAACTTCATGCTTCATACATCCATTTTTGAACGTTAGGAAAGTTTATTAGAGAATATTTCACATCAGTTAAATTTGTAAATGGAATTATTAGTATGCTATATTTTCTTTTCTTGTTAACTAACTTTTGAATGTGAGTTAGACTAATACTAATATCAATCTATCACTTCTAGGCATCCATCTTTATTCAAGTTAAAGGCTTTGAAACCGTGTGAACTATAAGCTTTGGTGGATTCCAAACTTGTATCAAATCTTATATAGCTTTTCAATCTAAATTTAATCATTAAACTTTTTAAAATTGTGTAACAAATGATACATGGATTCACCTTTTAATATAAGATAAAGAGAAAGAGAGAAAAACATCACAATGCTCAAATTGTCAATTACTAGGAGTATTAACTTCTAGTGAGACATTGGAACAACAACATTGTGGTAGCTTTCCAGTTTTAATAGCTTCATAATCACATTGTCCTACTTCATATCTGCGAATTTTACAGTCCTGGGAACAATTTAGATTTCCATAAATTCTCGTACAAGTCTCAATGCATTGACGGTTCGCTTGCTTGATCACTACAAAACAAATATATTTGCGTATATGAATATACGAGGCACTAATACATGTGTGAATTCCAAAAAACCTTCAAAGTGAGAGCAACTTATGCTTTAAAGTTTCACGATTTTTTACTTCCATAATAAACCACATAGCGGAAAACATTTATCGAATTTCAACATAGACAACAAATTTACTATCATTTTCTATAATAGGAAAAATCATTTCTGAATTCAATAATAAAATAAAAATAACACACATTGGAAAGTGATATAATGAAAGTGAAAACCCGTGAAAGTTAAATGTAAAAGCGACTCCCACTTTTGAAGAACTTTTTCTAGGATTTTTGGCGTTATATAAGTGGTTATTACCAACTCTATACAATATTTGTCGAAAAACAGAAAAATCTATATATCATGAGAAACATATTCAACATTGTCTCATCAAAGATAATTGAAACAAACATACCTGGTCTGGCCAAAATGACGCAATCAGGAATCAAAATTGCTAATATTATTACAAAGACAATTGTAACAGATTTTTTTGTGGGATCCATTACTTTTTCTCACTATTAATTCTGTTGAGAAGAATATTTTGTAAATATAATATTTTAGATCTGCATAGGAAGCTCGTTTTATATGATTCTTTGGTCAGTGAAATCTCAACTTTTAAATGATTTTCATTTTTAATTATTACCGTAATAGAGTATATTCTTATGTTTGTTTATATGAGTTTGACTAATATTTAATATGAGGTTTGACTAGAAATTATTGTTTCTCTTATTTTCTAAAAAATTAAATCGAGAAAATCAGAATAATAAACTATTTTTCAGATTTTTAATAATATAATGTGATCTTCTAAAATCAAATTCCAAAAAATATAGTAGAGCTGAATATTTATCCATTTAACCGAGTTACTTCTCCTATTATTTATTTTAATTGTAATAAAAAATTATAGGCATGTCAAAAATTAAATTATATTGTTTGATTGAGAAAATAATAATATTTAATCACACTCAAAACCTAGTGTAATAGGAAATTTAATATAATAAAATTGTGGGATGTAAGTGGTGAGAGTTCTTTTTTTTTGGTTCACGAAAAGGAAAGTGTTTGAGACTTTTTTTTTGTCAGCGACAATCTTATAAAAAAGTGTAAAAATGTCCATACAGAGTTTATTACAATCAACTATAACCTGTATTTCTTACAAACCTAACAAGAGTATCAGCTTTATAATTGAGGTTACGAGGAATTACCGTAAGCAAAAAGGATGTAAACAGAACACGTAGCCGTGCGAAGTTCTCCTAGTAGGTGAGAGAAGCAGGCCAATCCTCCGGCTTAGAGAAAACCTCCAACACAGTCTCACAATTTGTAGACATCTCCACCCCAAAGCTTGAATAGCTATCAGTGATTCCATGGCCCAAAGAACAGCTTCAACCTCTGCATGCAGCATTGACAAATTTTGATTGACGCCTCGAGCACCCGAGCAACTACCCTCTACCGAATCCGGAAAGCTGAACCAGTCTAACCCCGTTTTCTGGGCCGACATCTTCTAGGAAGCGTCCAGGAAGCATCTGAAACCCGTGAAGCTTGAATTGGTTGTAGTAGGAAAAATCCAAGAGGATTTCTATGTCCTGGTATGGCCCATTTGTCTGGACCGAGGAACCGATGGTCGTAGGCGAATCGCTGACCACTCCCCATATTCCGCCAACGACCGTAAGATGATGTTACGAGGGTCAGTGACTTTATTCGTAAAAATCGTTCATATCTTTCCATATATTCCAAATCAACCACGGAAAGTATAGTTGATCACCACCTTCTGGTAGTCGCCAAAATAAGTAGTCCAAGTTATACCAAATAGACTCCCCCAGAAATATGTGTATCGTAGATGGGATATCTGATAAGGGCCCACGTCTGAAGCGCCAAAGGACATTGAAAGAGGACATGGTTTATAGTCTCAACCACTGATCCGCATTGTGAACAATTCAGATTACAATTAATACCCTGATGCTTAAGATTCTGATTTACAACCACATTGCCTGATAGAATCTGCCATGAAAAGTGTCTGATTTTATTTGGGGCTCTAATTTTTCACACTTTCGCGTATAATTCCTGAAAGTTTGGCCCTGTAAATCCCACCTTTAAATGCAACATAGTCTTCTCAGTATGATACCCTGACTTAACCGAATACCGTCCAGTCTTGGTAAAATGTCAACCCCAATAATCAGGCCGTTTCCGTCGTGATATAGGGATGCCTAATATGAATTGAACATCAACATGGTCAAAGTATTGGCGAACGAAAATCTCCTTCCAAGAACCCGAGTGATGGTCAATAAATTGATCCACAGTGAGGTTGGGAAATAAAGAGAAAGACAACTGTAGTGCCGGATGAGGTATGCTGTCTGGGATCCATGGATCTTTCCAAACTCTTATCGTCTTCCCATCTCCTATTTTCCTAACTGCACCTTTGGAAACCAAAGATCGTGCAAATAATATACTCCGTTAACCATAAGACGAGTTAGCCCTCGGCTTTGCCATCAACGCACATGTATCCTTAAAATAACGTCCTCTCAGAACTCGTGTCAACATTGACTCTGGGGAATCCAGGAGGCGCCAAAACTGTTTTGCTAACAAAGCAGAATTAAAATCCTCTAGAACCCGAAAACCTAAGCCTCCTTCAGACTTCGGTCTACAGACCGTCTTCCATTTCTGCCAATGAATCCCTCTCGACGTGGCTGAATTCGACCACAAAAAATCTGCTATAGCGGTATTAAGGTGATGGACTACCGTCTTTGGAAGTCTATAACAAGACATTACATAGGTAGGCAACGCTGTAAGGACAAAGTTTATCAAAACCTCCTAACCTGCTCGCGATTAAAACTTAGAGGACCAACTGTTAATCCTGTCTCTAAGTTTTTCTCTAACAAAAGCAAAAACCTTAGTCTTCGCCCAACCAATATTTTCAGGTTGTCCTAAATACGATAATGCTCCTCCCTCATTATGGATCCCAAGTACCCGGTGTAAATCCATCCCGAGGGTTCTCGACGTTAGTGCTCCTGTAGGAAAGGTAGTTCGGGGTTTGCTCCCTCTTCTGCCAGTTAACATAATCGACCTCCCTTTGGTCTTCAGAACCAACCGAATCATCCTGAACCTGAGCCACTTCTCTGTTGTCCTCAACTTGATTCACACTCCTCTAATTACCCTGATTTACTCGGATTAGAATATCCAACTTTTCAGCAATGTCATCAATTCTCTGAATCTCCACACTGTTCACCTTCCTAGTTCGATCATATTCTAGACAATGACTACTAGAACTTGCAGCCAAGTTATCAACCAGAGTGAAAGCTTCATCCCTAGTGTTAGTCATAAAGTCTCCATTGCTGGCAACATTCATGGAATTCTTGTACTCCCACTCGATTCCACTATAGAAAGTGTTGTGAAGCTGCTCTATGTGATCCATAGGATTATCCCCTGGAAGTCCATTGAAGACATACTGCTTAACCAACCCAATAAGCTGAGGTTTGATCTCATAATCATTCCTCTAAATCGCAGAAGGTCAAATAGCTGAGCTATTTTGATAGTGGGTGTGTGAAGTGTCCATGTCACCTATCGCTCTGTGTTGAGCATGCTCTCGTGCTCTCCTAATCTCAGCCAACTCTCTTTGCAATTGTTGTACCACTGTGGCCATATTGTGCAGATTCTGTGCTTGATTCTCTGGAGGATTTATATTCCCACCTCTTCGGTTTTCTCTTTCAACCCTCGCAAACTCTTGATTATCTAAGTTGAATAGATTTTCTGAACCTTGACTTCTGGACACACACCTAAAAAGGAACAAAAACGAACAAAAAGAAAAACGTAAGTAACGATATAGACTTGAAACTGTAAACAAAAAATCGAAAGGCAACTAATGGTTCCCCGACAATGGCGCCAAAAACTTGATACAACGAGTTTTCACCTTATATCCTACTGCAAGTGTCATCACTGGACTGGTCCGAGCGATATAAATACCCGTCAACAATCCCCGTTGTTCGGTATCCCTTAATTTGGATATTAACACTTCCGTACACAAAATAAAAATGTAAGGCGAGATAGGGTCACCCTGTCTTAGCCCATGCTTGGGTTTAACACAACCTCCAGGGACACCATTTAATAATACAAAATAGTCCACACTACTAATGTGATACAACGAGTTTTATCCCTACATCCTACTGCAAAGACACATCAAATGTAATAGTATTTAGAGGTCGAATTCCTCAGATAACCAGATCACAATTTTGACTTCTATCAAATCACAAGCTATATCAATCAAAATCAGAGAAGTAAATACTAACAACTTAAACGTGAATGTAATCAAATAATCAAAGCAATCATATATTGGATATTCATTCAGGAGTTAGAACTCTTGTCAGGAAAACTATTCAGGAACTAATCTGAGCATATTCTCGGTTTAAAGATAAATAAAGATAAACCAACTCTCATTGAATCTACCCCTCTATTAATAATCTAAAGGTCTTAACTCTCGTTGGTTTCAGATTACAAGTAGGCTTTATCACTTAGGTTCAGTTACCCACAATCCAACCTAGCATCAACTCTCGTTGGTAGTGATGGAATTGCTACTCTATTCTAGTTCTAGTTCTTAACAAACTTCTAGAAATTTAACAACCTAAAATCATCGACTAGGTGATCAAGCTAATCTATGCATTAAACTCAAGTATTAGAAGGAGAATCATATATTCATCAATCCTATTTATTCCCTAACAGTGAAGTCTAAAACCCAAGAATCCCTAAATCCGATCTAAGATCTACTCAGACATAAAACAATGAACCAAGCAAATCATGATGAATTGAAACTGAAATTGCATTAATAAATAGAAATAGGATTCGAAGGGCATCGATCGATCGATCCTTGTGTTAATTGATCGATCTTTTGATATTGAGTCGATCTCTTAGAAGCCAAGTCATTCTTTAGATCGTGCACATATTCCTTGTTAAACAACTGATCGATCAATCCTTGTGTTGATCGATCGATCGTTCCTCTCATGGAGAATACCAGAAAATGCTTCAAACTTTTCCAAAGTCCACCTTCAAGCATGATTCCAACTCTGAACGTTTTTACCTGAAATCTCTATAAAACACAGACGAATTCTCCAAATATAACCGTAATAATGAGCTCAAAACCGACAAAAATATGAAGACTGTTCATGTGCCTTTATCTTTAGAGGCTCAAGCAGAGGCTCGTTTACTTATGTTTTCTCATATGAATCTCTCATCTCCAGCTACATCAATTCCCCCAGAATTAACCTCTTGCTTGTCCTCAAGCAAAGAAAGAAAGACTGTAGGAAGAGCACATCTCATTTGACAAATGACTCTCTCCAGACCCTGCACATCAAGTCCAAAGTGATCACAAGAATATTACTTATCAAAATCGAGACCACCTTGTTCCCTCAGACTTAGCAAACATAACAATCTCGTGTCACAATTTAAAACAAAAAAATCGGATTCCCCATACTGACTTCCTAATAAATCTAATTGTAGTCTCATTCGAGGGAATATCGATCAAGAGGCGAAAAGTTCCTACTTCTACCCTCTAGGCTACCTTCAATTTGATTCCATCACTCTCTTTTCACAAAACCAATTCTTCCCAAGTAAGTTGTTTCATTGGAGTTTCCTTCAGTAAGCTAATTAGTAAAGTGAAAAAGACTACGTCATTGGATGTATCCTCAGAAACGTCCAATTCACTTTAAAAACTTGCAGCGTCATTGGGAAACTTTTACCCTATGCTAGCTTCATGCAAAAACTTATATCGACCATCAAAATTTTGGCTTAAAATGCGTGAAAATGATGAAGAGAGAAACATAACCATACTTACAAGGAACATCTTTCATTGAGTAAAGAGAAGGAACATACCTGATGTATTACCAATTCACTTGACGAGAGGATTAAGTCATATTAGGTGTGAAATCAGCATCAAATCCCCTGAAAGTTGAGATGTATGTGTTTTAAAACTGAGTGTTGCTTTGTCTCTAGGTTTTCCAATAGTCTGATCGATTCCTGACAAATGAAAATCAAGCGATACTGAGTCCAGGATAATGCTGAGAAAATTGAAAATCAAGTCGTCAGATATCAATCTCAAAAGCTCATAATACATAAATAAATGAAAGAAATAGTCTGAAAAATCGAGAATGCAAAAGAAACAAAATAGAAAAATAAGTGTTCTCCCCCAGACTTACTTTAGACCGTCTCGGTGTAAAAATAAATAAAAAAGAAGACATAAAAACGCATAAAAAACAAAAGAAAGCAAAAAGAAATAGTCAAAAATAGAATGAAAAGAAACTGAAACTAAGGTAGGAAGTAGCCAAGAAGCTACTCAGGACTCTGGATATCGCGGTTGCCCGGTGCTCTGCGACGGCGAGGAAACGATAGTCCAATGGCCGATCATCCTCATCATCATTATCAAACTGATGTCCACCAACATCTGGTCGGCTAGTAGGCGTAGTAGGCATAGAGACATGCTCATCACGATCAGCTGCATGTGCACTCATACAAAAAGAAGCTGGGATCTTCCTCAAAGCATCCCAAATGGTCCGCTAAATTGATCTCTTCCTCCTCTCATTCTCGACTTGCCACTCTCTAAACTGCTCATCCGTGAATTCTGGTGAGTAATGAGGTAGTCGGAGTTCCTCCTCAGGAAACTTAGGAAGCAAAAACCTGGAAGGTTGAGTAGATGGAGCCGGAGGTACGAACAGAGCAAAGTGGAAGCTCGAGCTCTCCTAGATCGGGCGCGTGGTACGGCTTCCTTCTCCTTCAGCTTGCCGAAAATCTCAGGATGCGATAAATCTGGCCGGAACTCCACGTTCTCTCTGCAGGTAACCGAAGTGATGTGACGAGCTGGAAGGGTGACATACATCATCTATGGCATGTCGTCGAAGAAAGTCCACTGCTTCTTCTCCAAAAGTACCCAAATCTGGCCAAGGCAGCTGTATCGATCAAATCAATCCTCTGCACAACCTCTGTCTGACCAAGATCTAATCCATGAAACCTGAAAATCGGTGTCAGGAGACTACCAATCGGCTCAACTACTCCCTTCCTCGGGTCACCTCTGTATCTGCGCTTGATCAGCTCATTAGCAAATAGATATCCCTAGTTGATGTTCAAAGGAAGACCTGTAGCATAAGTAGGATCTTGGTAAAGATCCGGTACCAAAGGAGAGATGACCTCGTGCAAGTACTCCAGCTGAGATTTGGTGACACTGCCTGACTCTTCCTTAGCTAGAATGGTCGACCCGATATGCTTAACAACTATCCTAATAGCAGGATTCATGATGTGAGTAAGATTTGAAGACTTACCCTGATACCCATCACCAGACAACAAGTACCATAATGCATTCTTCGGAGAAGAGTTCTTCAATGGTTTCTGTCCAACTGCATACTCATCAAAACTGTAAATCTGGCACAACTCCTGAATGATGATCATATAAAGAGGAAATTTCAAGTGTAAACAATAAATAAGAGAAAGGGTTTCCTAAAGGGCGGAGATCACGGATCAGCGTTTCACTTAAAGTCACTAAATCGCTTAACAAACTCAAACAGAGCGGATCTCTAGGCAATAAACTCATAAATATTGAGTCCACTCTCGTGGTAAACAGTCTTAGCAAAACTATCAACAGATCTTATCATCATAAGCGTTTAACAACCTAGCTAGCGTGAAACAACAGTTTAAACGAGCCTAATAAAAACCTTATACAACTAATCCCTTAGGCTAAGAATGTAGATCTTTGAGACGGTTAAGTCTAACGGTTCAACGCCCCCGTCGGGAGTTAAACGTCTAAAATCATGTTTCAATTGATTAGAAAGGAACACGCATTATTAACGCCGAAACAAAAGAGATGATATTATTCTACTCTTAAGCGACTTAGACATCTTTAAGGTCCACGCTGATCTAGTCCGTTCCCTCAGGAACCCTCAATTAACTAATCAGACTTCATAGGTAAAACACTCAAGGTGGAATACATAAAGTAAAATTCAGAAAGTAAATTCAGAAAGCTAAATTCAAAAGATCATAAAATGAAAGTGGAGTTCTTGGTTTGGGATTACAACAATGAAAAACTCGAAGGATTGTGAAATAGTGTTCAAGCGTGTCTTTCTTTGTAACCTTATGGAAGTATTTATACTCGTCCCCCCGTTTAACCTAAAAAGTAAAACAAAGAAAAGTTAAGAAAGATAGTTGACTCGACTTCGTGGGCCGAGTCGAGTCATTGGACCATCAAAGGTGTAGTGGGCTTGGCCCGTCAGAAGTAAAGTGGAATAGGCACGTCAAAGGTGAAGTTGACTTGGCACGTCAAATAGTGAAGTTGACTTGGCACGTCAAAGGTGAAGTCCTATTGGGGAAGTTACCGCTGAGTGCCAATCCAAGTCCCACTAGGGAAGTTACCGCTGAGTGCCAATCCGAGTCCCATTTCCTGAAAGTAACCCCAAATGCAATGCGTATGCTATGCAAATGTAACATGCGCGTAAAACCTATATATGACTCGAATATGACATAAATGCAACATATATGTATAAAAAGTGACTAGAAATGGTTCCTAAAATATGTTAAAATGCATGTATATCAGTAATCAAATAATTAGGTATTCATTCAGGAGTTAGAACTCTTCTCAGGAAAACTATTCAGGAACTAATCTGAGCATATTCTCTGCTTGAACATATATAAAGATAAACCAACTCTCGTTGAATCTACCCCTCTATTAATAATCTAAAAGTCCCAACTCTTGTTGGTTTCAGATTACAAGTAGGCTTTATCGCTTAGGTTCAATTACCCACAATCCAACCTAGCATCAACTCTCGTTGGTAGTGGAAGAATTGCTCTTCTAATCTAGTTCTAGTTCTTAACAAACTTCTGGAAAGTTAACAACCTAAAATCATCGACTAGGTGATCAAGCTAATGTATGCATTAAACTCAAGTATTAGAAGGAGAATCATCTATTCATCAATCCTATTTGTTCCCTAACAGTGAATTCTAAAACTCTAGAATCCCTAAATCTGATCTAAGATATACTCAGACATAGAAAAATGAACCAAGCAAATCATGATGAACTGAAACTAAATTTGCATTAATAAATAGAATTATGATTCAAAAATTATTCTCAAGTGTGAAGAGATCTTCTTCCTAGCTTACAAACTCTCAAACTTCTGTAAAAATCGTTCATCAAAAGCTCCAAGACGCCCCCCAAAATTAAATTGGAAAGAAGTATTTATAGGTCCCAAAACAAGAGCTAAAAAATCGTGAAGTTTGGTTTCTTCGAAGGGCATCGATCGATCGATCTTTGGATATTGAGTTGATATCTTGGAAGTCAAGTCGTTCTTCAGATCGTGCACATATTCCTTGTTAAAGCACTGATCGATCAATCCTTGTGTTGATCGATCGATCGCTCCTCTCATGGAGAATACCAGAAAATGTTTCAAACTTTTCCAAAGTCCACCTTGAGAACATTTTTGACATGAAATCTCAATATAACACAGACGAATTCTCCAAATATAACCGTAATAATGAGCTCAAACCCGACAAAATATAAGGAACATCATAATACAGAACATAATACATCGTATCCATGCTTCACAAAATCCCAACTTCCGTAACATGATTGTTACAAAATTCCATTCGACTCGATCATATGCTTTACTCATGTCCGTCTTAATGGCTATATATTTGGTTCTGACCGACTTGTTTGTCCGCAGAACGTGAAACATCTCTTGGGCAATTAAGATATTATCTGAAATATTCCTCTTAGGAACAAAGGCAGATTGCATTTCCGACACTAATTTAGGTAAGACCCGTCGGAGACGTATATACATTACCTTGGATATGATCTTATATAACATATTACATAAACTAATAGGTCAAAATTCCAACATCCTTGTTGGCCGAGAAACTTTTGGAATCAGGCAAATATTTGTTCAATTCAAACTCCGCTCAAACGAGCCCTTAGATAAAAAGTTATTAACCAACTCAACCAAATCATCCTTTACAATCTCCCACACCTCTTGAAAAATAGCACTGTCATTCCATCAGGCCATGGAGCTTTACTAGGACTCATCGAAAACAATGCGTGACAAGACTTCCTTATGAATGGCTCGCCGCATCAACATTTGATTATCTGACCCATTAATTTTGGTCTCTAACTCATTCAGAACAATAGTTGAGTCCTCATTACTAGCGAGAAGCATAAAGAAATAATATGGTTCTTCTCTGAGTACATCTTCCTCCTTGGTAACCCAAACATCGGCCCCTAGTATAAAGACCAACTATCTTATTGCGAGCTCTTCGCTGCTTCGTTTGGGCATAGAAATTTTTTGTATTTTCATCTCTTTCCCTCAGCCACTTTTTTCTACTTTTCTGTTTCCAGTATATCTCTTCCTCGACAGAGGCACATCTAAGATCCAGAATGACCTGCAAAATTCGGTCTGAGTTCGTAGACCCACTGCTTTTTAGGTCCTCTAAGTCTTGTTTTAACCGTGTAATGTTATGTCTGTCAGGTTCAATAGTAGTCTGCCTCCAATGTAAAATTTCATGGCGACAAGCCTTCGGCTTATCGTCCAAAGTGAATTTTCTCCGAGAATGTTTACCGCTGCAACTTCGATTAATAAGGAGGTCATTTTTTCCGACCCAACGTTCATCAAAAATAAATTGTCGTTTTTTCGAAACAGTACTTTTTGAAAATTGACCTAATATTGGCCTATGATCTGAACCTATCATGTCTAAATATTCAACTTATAATTTAGATTCTTCGTTTCCAAACGATTTAATAAAAAAATACGTATTTTTGGAAACTCAATCAAACCGCAATTCTGCAACATATATGATTAAATGATACAAATTGTGATGTGGGTCTGAAAGAGCCGCCAATGTTTTCATGATACGAAGTGTTGAGACTTCTTTGTAAATTAAAACTATAAGTAGGTAATTTACTTTATTTATTTTTATTTTAGTTTGGATTTTTATAATAAAGAATCCTAGTCTATCATCTAACAAAAAGACAATTAACATAATGCATATATAATAATATTTATTTCATGACTAACGAGGAGTTGAACTAATGGTCCACCAGAGTTTTATATATAGATTGATAATATTGTACCCCACTTAATCTCTTAGACCGTACATATCTGTATTTTCTTCCCATTTAAAACGTTTACAAATACAAAATTTTCCAAAAAATAAATGGTTCGCAGTTGAGTAGATTTATACCTTGTAAGAATTAGAATAAATTCTCAACCAACTAAAAACCTGACTAGAATTGTTTTCGTTTTGTTAATTTGAAATATTTGTAGGAATTTGAAATCATACCAACTATATTTAAGAGTAAAAAATAAACTAGAATATGATTGATCTAATTTCAGTATCATACAAACTTTTTCTTTTCAAAACAATAAAATAAATGCAATTTTCAGTGAAGTCTTCCGATTGCCATGTGAAGAAGGCAAAAAGCATATACAAAGTAAGTTGTGATGATACTGAATGCCCAAAAGACTGCTCTCGTTGTGGTGGTTATCGTAGACGCAAATGTGAATATGATGACAAGATTGTAGATAATTGCTTTTCTTACGGTATAAACCCAAATTTTCCAACCATATTTATTATTCGTCAATAATATTAATAATTAAATAAGTAAATTGAGGATTTTGTATGCAAATATTTTTCACCGAAATTTGACCGTGGCTAATTGTGTAGCTTGACATGATGAAACTTTTAAATTTGAGTTTAAGATTTAGTTATGAATCAAGTTTTACCATAAAAAAAACTAATAGATCTAATTGTTGATAAAGAAATTTTTTAATAATATATTAGCAATAAATTTCAAATATTTTTGTTAACGTAATAAAAACCAATACGATTTTTCGATTTTGAATAGATTTTTTCGGTTTTGAATAAAAACTGGATTACAACACATAATCATAAACACATGAATGGAATCTTTATTTTTTAGGGTTATCACTTAAAAACACAAAAATAGATTTTGTTTCCGACCAAATAAACTTCTTGTTTTGATTTCAAATCTCTATTGCAAACTATATAAACAGAGCCGACTTAGAGCATAAGCTAGGAAAAAGTTTAGGGTCCAAATTTTTTGTTTATATTTTTTTTGAAGGTTTATGACCCAAATTAATTTTATTTAGGGAAACTTCTTTTTTCTTAGTATTGTCTAAGACATTTGTTATTGTTGGACGGGCTCTTTGTATGAGTTTAAATTTGAGACATGGTTCTCCTGTATTTTAATATTTTTTTATTTTTGTCAATAATTGGATCACAAGATCCTATTCATATCATAAATTTTAAACATATATGGATATCCAGACTTAAAAAAAATATTTGTATCCATATTCATCATAGTAGTATCCACATGTGTATCCAAAAATTACAAATATTTAGAATATGGTTATCCGTAAGAAAGCATGGTATCTACGGATATCCGTATCCATATTCAATTTTTGGAAAAGAATAAATAATAAAAAATAGTAAATATTTTTTTTCTTAACATGTAACCATTAGATCGGCAATGTCCAATGTATAGCTTAAATTTTCCAAATGGAATAGGGTGAGATTCGAACTCACCATAATAAAATAATTTATTAAAACATATACCTGGATATCTATATCCAATATCCATATTATCTGTATCAGCCGGATCTCAAGATTTATTATACATATTTCAAAATATACAAATTTGAATATTCGGCGGATACGGATATTTAATCTAATATCTACTAAATCTCATTTCTAAAATCTTATCAGTTAAGAGAAATTTAACACTTCATATTAAATCATTAGCTGAATAATTTAACCAATAAAATAACAAAAACACGCTATGCTATTTTAATTTTCAGATTATGTAAATATAACTATGGATTTTTGACAAAAAATAATAATAATAATGAATATTCACAGTTTGAGACTACATATACATGCAAATGGCTCTTAGCCTAGTGACATGCGGTAAGTCCACATAAGGCAGCTCATTTGCACAACCAGGGATCGAGTCCCCCTACCTACATTATGTAGGAATTTGGCTTTTGGCCGGCCAGTTGTGGTCCAATATAATTTGCCGTTGACATAAAAAAAAAAGACTACATATACATAGATTCGATTATCAAAAATAAATAATGAAAAGAAATTCCGATGGTTAAGGAGTAGGAATTTTATTTGGGTGGACACTATTTTTCTTTTCTAAATTTAGGGATGGATTTTTTATTGTATATACAAAGTGAAAATGGCTTAAGGTCTATTTGTTATATTTTTTTCTTTATGTGTGTACAAAGCATTCTTTCAAAAGAAAACTATAATTTTACTATAAAAAGAGAAGAAGTAAACTTTGAAAGTGAAAATGGCTAAAGGCGTATTTGCTACTGGTTTCTTTAATTATATGGTGATTTTGTTGGTCTTTACGGGTATTATAAGAAATTTTGAATATCGTTAAGAGTATAATTTCTTATTTTTGCTTGACTTTTTATATATTTATACAATTTTGTATTCTTTTCCAATAAACTCAACCTTATATGTGATTTTTACAAAACTCATTACCTGATTGTGAAAAGCCAAATGTAAAATAAACTTCCGTTTGCATAACGAATTTCCATGTAGATTTGGAAAAAATATTATATTAGTACATTTAGTAGAGAGACTACAAAAATATAGAGAACAAACTTAGTTGTTTAATTAGGATTATACCCACATATGAAATTTACTTATTTTGATTGTTTTTTTTTAAATATGTTCATTTAAATTGGTATATCCGTATTGATGTTTTGGAATATTGTTTATGAGATATTGCTTTAGAGGTCCAAAATCTAAAACGAAAGTATATGAATTAGAGAAACCAAACCCGACCATATATCCATATGGTTCCTAAATCTAATATTCCCAAAAAAAAACTGAATCTGAATCTAAACCGGAGCAAAACTAAGAACCAAATTTTAATTTTATAGAGTTTTTCTATTTTTTTTAATTTTGAATTTTATATAAAAATACTTGAACTCAATCTATAGTGAACCGAACCATATCCGAAAAATAAAATTTCTAAATAAGTCATAAATCAAAAGAATCAAAATATCTGAATATGTTAATTTTTTCTAAACCCGAACTTGATGTATACCGAACCAAATTCTCCATGATAAATAAAAATATTTGAATAAGTATTAAATAAAAATAACAAAAATACGCAAGTGACATTTACTCTAGTGGCAGGTGGTAAGTTCACAAGAGGGAGATGCACTTGCACATCCAAGAATCGAATCCTACTGCCTGCATTATGCAAT
Organism: Lepidium sativum; assembly: GCA_023374145.1. Classification (NCBI taxonomy): domain Eukaryota; kingdom Viridiplantae; phylum Streptophyta; class Magnoliopsida; order Brassicales; family Brassicaceae; genus Lepidium; species Lepidium sativum. Next base: position 6,207 of record JAKUCM010002200.1, on the reverse strand, counting down.
AATTTAGCTAATGGGACAGCGACTTGTGGCCCATATTTAACAAAAAGAAAATCAAAATATTGAATTAGATGAACATAACCCAACAAAACACAAGAATGTGCCCTAAATGTATATATCCAAAAAATTGAATTCAAACCCGAACTAGAACCGAATTTGTAGTCCATTTATTTTTATTTGATTTTAGTTTTTTAGATTTTTTTTTATATATAATTTGTATAAAAACCCCTCTTTATTCAGTATTAAGATACCAATAGATTTTAAATTAATTTTATCCTACAATTTATAGTACATCTACAATAAATATATTTCACACTTTAATATATAAGATACGTATAGAGGAAATTGGTATATATTTTTCCAACCATTTCATAAGATAGTAAAACATTTTTTCTGTTTCTACTCTCTCAAACATTTACAGTTTTAGTTGAGTATATATGTATATTAAAATGTAAAAATAGATACTATAGATGAATTGATAAAACCTATTTGATTTGTGTATATTCTAAGACTTTACTACATAAAGATAAAAAGTAAATCCAAATATGCATTTTTAAGTAAAAGGATTTATAGAAGAAATTTATTTGGTTAAGTGGTCAACAATAAAATTTGATCAATTAAGAGAGTAGTGTTTATCTTATATAGTTTTTTAGAATTTACAAGTTAGAATATACATTGGATCTTGTCAATTTAATTATTGATAGTTTTTTAAAAAATTGGTCAAAATAATTAAATGTTTATTTCTGTTGCATTTCCTAATTGACTTTGACTATCCAAAACTATGTTTACTCTGTGATCTTATTAAGATATAAATATTAAAAAATTAATTAAGTTTTGTTGGTTTAATTATCAATCAAAGAATATCAAGAGCAAAAGTACTATTCAAACAGCCACCATGTAATAATGCTCATTGCAAACAACGAGGATGTGGTTACGACAAACTCAATTATGGTTGCTTCTGTTTTGGTTGCCTCTGATCCGAGGCTAAACCCAACAAACAAAAGTAAAATTGGTAAATACACAAGAGTCATGCGCATTTAATGGGCTGATCATTTATGGCCCAATGTTGACAAAAAAAAATAGTATAATGATTTAGCAAATTTAATGTTTTAATATTTTTTTTTCTTTTTCAATTAAGAGAAATTTTTTTTTTTTTTGGGTCAACGACAAAGATTGTTCTATTATTTTTTTATTTAATCTAATTCTTTTGATATGTTTATTTTTTCATTATTCATAAATTTCTATTACAACTGATATTTTTTTATAACTTAACTAAAATAACTTAATAATCATCTTATCTTCCTGCTTTTTGGTCGATCACCATAATATCACCAAAAACTTTATCAGTTTTATCCTGTACTTATAGTCTATGTTAATTTCTATTCCTTTAATAATCAAGCCATGAATTAAAATGATGCAAATCCTAAATATGTAACTTTGCAAATATTAAATCTGAAATTCTACAAATCTACAAGTATCGAACAAATTAAAATTAATTTTCTAGACCAAATTGCTTAATATTAATCATGCACTAATAATATCAATAAATAAATAAGTTTTGTTAATTGCAGAAGGATTTGTGAAAGAAAATCTTGTACATTCTTCATTGAATCTTGTATCATATATATACAAGAAGAAGATCAAACAAATGTTAACCGGTACATAAGTGAACTCCCGGTTAACTAAACAATCATATTGTAAGCAACTAAACCAATTTTTAAACCAAATCATATCTTAATACCCCTCCTCAAGATGATACCGTTATTGAAACGAGTGACATCTTGAATCTCAAATCGTGAAAGAGACCAGGTGCAAGTGCTTTGGTGAGACAATCTGCAATCTGATTATTAGATCTGACATGTAATGTCTTTATCAAGCCTTTGGTGACTGCTTCTCTAACTCTATGGCAGTCCAGATCAACATGTTTAGTTTTCTCGTGAAAGACAGCATTATTTGCAATATGTATTGCTGCAGTTGAATCGCAATAGAACGGGACAGGTTTGTGTTGAGGAACATCAAACTCTTTGAGAAGATTGACCAGCCATGAGACTTCATTGACTCCATACCTCATGGCCCTGTACTCAGCTTCCGCTGATGATAACAACACTGTTTCTTGCTTCTTGGACTTCCAGGATATGAGGGAAGGACTGAGGAACATGCAATATCCCGAGGTTGACCTCCTAATTTCCGATCATGAAGCTCAATCCGCATCAGTGAATGCCTTGAGAACCAAATCTGTCTCTGTTGGGTAAAGTAAACCAAGTCCAATGGAGTTCTTCAAGTATGTTAACACGTTGTAGGCAGCTTGCAAATGAGATTGTGTTGGAGCAGCACAGAACTGTCATAATTTGTTGACAGCAAAAGTGATGTCTGGTCGGGTTATAGTCAGGTACATGAGGCGTCCCACGAGTCTTCTATATTCCAGAGGGTTATCTAGAGGACCCTCTTCTGTGTTGAGCTTGAGCTTTAGACTTGGATCCAATGGTATGCTGCAGGGTTTGCAACTTAGAAAACCAGTATCTTCCAGCAAATCTAAAGTGTATTTCCTCTGACATAAGGAGATCCCTGTAGCAGACCTTGCAATCTCTAAGCCTAAAAAGTATCTTAATGAACCAAGATCACGCAGTTTAAAACAATTTTGCAAAATGTGTTTAAGAGATTCAACCGCATCATCATTATTAGAAGCAATAACAATGTCATCTACATATACCAAAACTACAATGTAATCTCCTCCTAAATTTCTAATAAAAAGAGTATGATCACTTTGAGATTTTCTAAAGTTTATTCCTAGAAGAACCTCACTAAATTTTAAAAACCATTGACGAGAGGCTTGCTTAAGGCCATAAATGGATTTGTTCAATTTACAAACCGCATTAGAAGGTAATTTTGAACCTGATTTTGGAGTGTATCCTGGTGGAAGCACCATATATATCTCTTCTGTGAGGTCTCCATTGAGGAATGCGTTTGATATATCCAGCTGATGGAGACTCCACCTCTTAGCAGCTGCAACTGATAGGAGTGTCTTCACAGTCGTCATTTTGGCCACAAGGGAGAAGGTGTCCACAAAGTCTATTTCTGGCTGCTGAGTATAGCCCTTGGCAACTAGCCTCGCCTTGTAACGCTCCAAACTCCCATCTGCCTTTAATTTCATTTTGTAGACCCACTTGCATCCGATGGCTCGTTTGTCTTGTGGTAATGACATTATATCCCAAGTCTCTGCATTTTCAAAAGAGTGAAGTTCTTCGTTCATTGCTGTGAGCCACTCTTCATGCTTCTTTGCTTGTAGAAAAGTAGCTGGTTCCCCTAGCTGCATCACAAAACAAAGGTAAGACGAATATTCTTTACTTAAGTTTTCAAAAGATACGTAAGCTGCTAGAGGATATGGTGCATTAGTCTCAGTGAGGTTGCAGTAGTAGTCCTGCAGATGTCTAGGAGGTCTTTGTTGTCTTGTAGAGCGTGCAATTGTTGCATTCTTTGTGTTAGTGTCTCCTGTTTTTGTTGTATGATCTGAAATAACCTCATCATTCTGAGTTGGTTTGAGCAGATTCGTGGTGGCAGAACTCTCGGTAATATTGTCAAGAAGAGAGGAGAAATCATTTAGTGCATCATTATCTTTCTTGAAAGGGAAGATGTTCTCGTGGAAGACCACATTGCAGGTAATGTAGACTGCATTACTCTCCAAATCCATGACCTTATACCCTTTGTAGCCTAAGGGGTAACCTAAGAACACACATTTCCTTGCTCTAGGCTGAAAATTTGTCCTGTGTTTTAAAGAAGTGGAGCTGTAACACAAACATCCAAAGACACGAAAGAGATTGTAAGATGGTTTGTTCCTAGTCATTAGCTCAAAAGAGGAAACATTTTCAAGTAAAGTAGAGGGTATTCTATTTATCAAAAATACTGCTGTAAGGATGCAATCTCCCCAATAAGATAAGGGAACATTTGCTTGAAACATCAATGATCTCGCCACGTTGAGTATGTGTTGATGCTTGCGCTCCACTACCGAGTTCTGTTGGGGAGTTTCTGGGCATGAGTAGTAATGCATAATTCCTTTTGACTGAAAGAGTTCAACGAATCTCAGCTCTGGTGCGTTGTCAGAACGAACCCCCTTAACCTTAGCACTATACTGAGTTTCCACCATCTTTAAAAAGTCAGGGAAAATCCTTAATGCATCACTCTTTGCTCTCATAAGGTAAGCCCAAGTCATGCGGGTATGATCATCTACGATTGTCAGGAAAAATGTATACCCCTCGTTTGTTTCTTCTGAGAAGGGACCCCAAGTGTCAACATGTAAGAGATCAAAAGGAGAAAGACAAAGATTATTGCAAGAATCGTATGAAAGATGCTTCTGTTTAGCTATAGGACATATTGAACAATGAAAATTAGAATCATTTTTCTGTTTAAGTTCAAGTGCTTTCGAAACAGATTCAGTTTTAGAAACAGAGGGATGTCCTAGTCTATTATGTAAAGTATGAAAATCAACAACAACGTTAAGAGAGAAAGAGTTAGAATCTGATTTGTCGTGCATCAAACTGCTGTCCAGCATGTATAGATTGCAGATTCTCTTAGCCATTCCAATCATCTGCCCCTGTAGAGAATCATAAATCAAACAAGCAAAATTATCAAATGTGAATCTACATTTTGAATCATGAGTGAGCTGATTAACGCTCATGAGATTCAGATTGAATTCTGGTATAAAAAGAACATGTCTAAGAAGAAGAGTCTCACTGATACATATATCATCTATACTCGCAATTTTGATGTCTACACTTGTTGGGAGAGTTACATGCTTATTCACAGAGACATTCATGTTCATAAACAGATTCTTGTCATAAGCTACGTGGTGACTTGCACCACTGTCAATGATCCAAGAACCAGTAGAGAGACTAGTCTTTGTACAGTGGAAGGCAAAGCAACAGTTGTAGGTTCAGATATGTGGGAGTTGAAATAGGCAATGACCCTTGCTATTTGCTCCTTGGATAAGTTTTGTAGTGAGCCTGTCATCGAAGAGTCCACCTTGTTCTGTCCCAAGTTGCTTGATTGTGCAAAGGTTGCTTTCGTTGTTGTACCTTTGGTCTTGTGTTTAAAACCAGGAGGATACCCATGCACCTTGTAACATTTATCCACTGTGTGACCTACACATCCACAATGAGAACAGGTTGGCCTTTGAGACGATTTCTGGTTCACATAGGAAGCATTGACGTTGATGGCAGAAGGTGGGATGGTCTCGGAGACATTGAATACTGCAGTATTTTGAGTATGTTGCATATTCCTTTGGTTGTGGTCTTGATCAAGAAGATTATAGACCTCAGTTAGGACTGGAATTGTCTTCTTCATGATGATTTGACTCCTTACATTTGAGTATGAATCATTGAGTCCTGCAAGAAACTTAATGACCTTTGAACGTTCTTGCTTGGCTTGAACAATCTTGCAACATTTGTAGTTATTGCAAGTTCTTGAACAATCTGTGCTGTCAAGATCGTCCCAAAACGTTTTCAACTTCGTAAAGTAAGTGGAGAGGTCCATTCCTCCTTGTTGAAGAGACCAAATCTGCTGAGATAACTGATACGATCTAGGCAAGTTGGTAACATGAAACCTAGACATTAAGTCTTTCCATATGTCAACGGACTCTCGAAGTCTAAGAATACTAGTGTAAATTTCTCTAGAGACGGAGTTCAAGATCCAAGATTTGACCATGCTATTGCATCTAGACCAGATCTTAAAATGAGGATGATTCTCGTCAGGTCTAAGTAGTGAACCGTCTACAAACACTAGCTTATTCTTAGCTTCTAAGGCGATAGAAATCGCGATATTCCACGTGCTATAATTCGTGCCATCAAGAATTTCTGTAATTATAGAGGAACCTGGATTGTCGGCACTTGTTAAGAAATAGAGAGAGTACTGGATTCCATCAAATTCAAGCTTGTTCACACTTGTCGAAGTCGTGAAAAATTCACCAGGAGTCATAATCGAAGACGAATTTTGATTCGGTGGTGGGTCGTTCACGGAGACATTTTGCTCAATCGGTGAATCATTGACTGTTGAAGCTCGATTTAGCTCAGGATTCTCCAAGATTGACGGTTGATTTTGTTTTCGTACTACAGACCTTTGTTCAGCTACCATGCGCTCTGTCTTTCTTTTAATTGGGAGCATGATTCGCGATTTTGGAAACAAAAGATTTGATGAAGATTGAAGATTTCTCTCTCTCTC
>JAKUCM010002199.1:0-18090 GCA_023374145.1 Lepidium sativum | reverse complement strand
GAGAGAGAGAGACTAGGCTTTAAATTTCTAACGCCCAATTGTAGGATTTAGTTAACACTTCATTATACATTTACAACCTGCAATAAACAACATTGCTGCAGCAGCAGCTGCTGCAACGAGTGCTAGACTCCCTGATCGATCAGCCAATGTAGTTTCCATCCAAGGAATGGTAATTACTATCTTTCTTTCTTTCGTTCTTTCACTCACTTTTATTTTATCTTTCCATCGTTCATCATCTCTTGCCTTTAATAGAATTGAGATTCGCGGAATATGGTGGATGTGAAGCCAGTGATTACAGAAGAATCAAATGATAAGTCTAAGATATGGAAGCTTACTGTTTCTGTTTCTGTTTCAATGCCTGAAAATTTGAGAGTCGTCAAGGTAAATAAATATACAGTTTCTGTTTCGGTGCCACCTTTAGGGTACGTATATATGTTATGTAGTTCTGGTCGTATAATTCATGATGCATTTCTTGTGATAAAAGCTCACTAACACTTTTTAATGGACATTGATCAGGCACAGGATAACTTAATGAATCTTCCGTTGGGAAATGGGTGGGGGGGAAAAGCACATGCTCTTTGTTAAGTGGAAGTATGTTGAAGCGAAGGTACTCATTTGACGTAGTGTTCTCTTTTTCATATCAATGTATCTCTAAGGTTCACATAGATGAATGAAAAATCTCTATTATCTGTACAAGGCTTACAATTTCTTTTGTCTACGATTTTTCCTAAGAGACTTGAAATCTCTGTGTATTTTCAATTCCAGGCTGCAGCTTACTACTACCATGGTTTGATTCTTGATGAAGGAAACACAGAGAAATCGCATGGCATGGCGGTTGCTGCCTTACAAGCTGCGGATGATTGTTTTAAAGAAAGTAAGAAAGCAAGTGAAGTGTTTAACGCCTCTTTACCCACGTCAAGGTAAATCCATCTTCTTTGACTTTGTAGATGGATCCCCTGGTTTCTCTCTATCCATCAGTCATTAAGATCCATCCACATTTCTTCAGGACACCACCACTTTTTGGGACAATGAAGTACCTATCTGAGAAAATACCAAAAGAAACTTCAAGTAAAGTCAGGATAAACCGTGACCTTTACTCGTACGCAAAGTGAGTTTCAGTTTGATAAGTTGGTCTGGTTCTCTCTATTTTTCCTAATAAGATATTAGAAGCTCAATCTTTTGTTGTCCATTTATCCTGAATGACAGAATCATGGACACTGCACCAACGCTTCGTCTGGAGCAGATGCCCAGGTTCCCACCTTACAGTATCTTTATATATATATTGATGATCGATGAAGACTGATGGATAGTTTTTTCATAACTGCTTCTGTTTTTTCTGTAGCTTTGTGTTTGGAACAAAGATGGATGGGAGAAGCAGAGAAGCAAGATTTTGCCACTTCCACAGGGAAGACAAGTTATACGCACCAAGTGTGATGAATCCGAAACAAAAAGAATCTTCGGAAAGGAGTTTTGTGTAAGAACATTGTGAAAAAAACTGTTGTTGAAGACGAACGTGAGATGATAAGGTACATGTCGGAGAATCCTAGGTTTGGGAATCCTCAAGCGGAGGAGAAAGAATATTTCAGTGGAAGCATCCTTGAGTTTGAGTTAGTTAGAGCATCCACATCAAGAGTATTTCAGTGTACCCTGATTGGCTCCGCGTTTTTTCAATTTTTTTTTTTCCCTAAGAACCCCTAGGGGGTTCACTAATGCAGATGGTCTTAGTGTTTGTACTATTATTTTAGCATTTTAATTTTTCTACAAATAAATTATTTTTACAAAAACTACTCTCTAACAGTTTTACGTTCTTTATTTTTAAAATTTGTATTATGATATAATGTAACATAATTTTTGTTTCAAATAATTACTAAACCACATTGAACATTAAAGTTATTACAAGCATATATAGTGTAAACGACCAAACATATACATATTTTTTTGACTAATAATCTGTACAATTTATACAAGTGTTTTTTTTTTTAAAACATGCTATATGAATGTGAAAATAATCTTGTATAATATGACAACTACAAAGTGTTTTTCTTCAAAATTGGTTATGATATATAAATATGTTTAATCCATATATCATGAATCAGTTACAACAAAACATCAATCTGATTTATTCAAGACCATTGTGAACAAAATACGTAATTTTAGTGGTTACCAAAAAAATTTTTACTATACTAAAATCACATAATTAAGGTTAATGTTTCACGAAAAAACTTTATGTAGAAACTACATTTTGTTAGAATTTTTATAAATAGAAATAATTTACTTATCAACAACTGTCAGACTAGAAAACTTAAAATTTGTTTAACTTACATACTCCACTACTCCCTGTACAAGTTTCAAACTTTTGAATTATGTAGAAACCAACCACTTGATAACGTTTACCCAACCTTACTGTTCTTTATGTTTCAAACTAATCTAAATGTTGTAATTATTTTTACACACTTAACATCAAATTTAAACGTTTACATACAGATACTTTAGAACAAGAAACTACCAAATTTATTTTCCTTTACGCTTTTCTATTGTCCGCTTCTCTTTAAGTACTTATGTTATTTCCGTAAACTTGAAAATCTACTCCTTACATAATTATACAAATTACTATGAAATTTCCGCGCAAATCGGACGGTCGCATCCTACTTTTAGTGTATATAATGAGTTTCAACATTCAACAAAAAAGTCAGCATATGACCATTTCTAGATTAATATAATATATACATTAACTGCGACTATTCTTAACTAAAAATCAAACTACTAAAGTAGACGATAAGAAGGCTGTATACTTTGCTTCTTAAACACGAAAGACAAAAGAAGATGGTTTAGTATGTGTGGACTTGACATCAGAAGTTAACTTAAAGCTGTGAGAAGCTTTTGACCTGGTGAGAGGATGATCAATTTTGACATCATTATCACCATGCAAGAGAGAAGCTTCAAAGAATCCATTAGCATCAGAGACTCCTCTGTTTTCTCTGCGTAATCCTTCCCATTCACGTAGCAGCTTGTCCAAACATCTCCAGTGGGTAGGTTTCCGAAGTTTCCATCTCTGAGGCACATTCTGTAACATCCTGAAGGATTATAACCTCCCCACGTTACTATTCCTTTTACATATGGATGCGCATGGCCTTCTCTTAGAACTTGCTCGAAGTCCTTGGCCTGTAAGAAAAGAAACAGAGAGTTTTATAATGATGTCTTTTGCTTATTTGTAGAAGAGAATCTTAAGTTACCTGAACTGTTGGAGGAGCTTGAACGTCGACTTCAGTGAGCCAAATAGGTAAACCGGAGGCAGCAAAAGTGTCAAGAGCTGATCTCATGTACGGTAAGTTAGGAGTTTTAAAGTGAGACTCGAGTCCGATTTCTAATGGAGTGCTTCTTGCAACTCGAATAGATTGAAGCTCTTTAAGTTTCTGCAAATACATTGCTGGAGTTGAAGAAAGATCTTTTGGTTCCTCTAAGGTATTGAATTCATTCATGAACATTGTTGTCTTTGGATCGATGGAATGTGCCATCATCGTGTGGACATCATTAGAGGCACTATCAATCCAAATCTTCTTGTGTAAATGGTTACAAAGAGACACTATCAATCCAAATCTCAACTGTTGTATTCTCAGTCTACAAAGTACCAGAGAAATAAGAATCATCATTAACAGTGAGACCACCCTAAAATTGTCTCTTTCACAAATTTAATTTTTCCTCATTAACTTTTAAAGATCCAATATGACTTGATCCGCAAGATACATATTTTGTTTATCTCTATCTCTAATAGTAACAGCTGACTTGACAAAACAGTAAGAGGAAGATGCACACAATATCAACGCTTAAACTTTTAAGAACCCTACCCAATCATGGATCATGATTCATGGTAGCTTGAGTGTCTTAAGGCCATGAAAATGGTAGAGTGAATCACCTTTTGAGTAAAGAAACAAATATATATCTTTAAGGTTCAATTATTTATATAAGCAAGATGCTAATACAAAGGAAAAGTCTCTAACATTGAGGGTTTTAGTATTAGTGATAATGATTCTGATCAATTAAGCAAAGATATTTATATGTAAGAATATAGCTAAGATCGAGTCAGAAGAAGGCAACAGATAGATTAAAACAGCTCGAAAGGCTGTCTCATTATATTTTAATGTCGATCAGAATCTATTACAAGATCAAAGCTTAAAGAACCCAAAAGAGCCAATGCTTGAGCGTAGTAACCACCATTGATCTTTAACGGTACTGCAAAGAAAGGAAAACAAAACCAAATTAGTAAAACTATCATTCACAGAGACTTAAAACCCACAATGAGTCAATCTCATGGAGAGGCAATAGACAATGATCAAAAGATAAGTGTACCTTAATGAATCCGATTTCCTTGGCGTTGCTACGGAAACATTGCCTACAGCAGTTGAGACCATACTTCCTGATTAGTCCATGTGAGTTTCCGCACACACGACTACATGAATCCAACAATCGCAAACTTAGTTGATATTCCTCAATGACAAATCTTGTTAATGTTCAATAGGGTAAATAGGAATTGAACAACTCTAACAGCTTACATCAAAGAGAGTCAAACATATCAATTTGTTCCTCATGGAATTCTATGAAGATCAAATCGTGGTGTTCACCCAAAAGTTTAATCCTTTTAAAAAAAAATCGAATTTTAGGTCTCTTAAAGAATGGATAGAAGATCTACAGTGATTTTCTTAGAACAAAGATTAGTGTTTTGCATTACCCACCTCAACCACAACTTCTAAGTATAGTTTCACATAGTCAAAAAGCATCAGATTTCGAGAAAAGTGTCTCCTTTAACGACACGAATTACAAACATGCATAAGTCTTAGGCAACTATACAGAGTAAAAAGACAAGAGAAGAAGAGAACAATACCATGTGCGAGATCCAGGTCCGTATTTCTTGGGATGAGAGTTCCAGACATTTTCGTGTCCCATGATTTCGACTGCTCTGCTCACAGTGGAAAGCTATCAGATGACGAAGACGATCGCTGAGCGGCGAGAGAAGCTGAGCAACTTTGTAAACCCTAGAAATATGTAGACATGGGCTTCAAAAAGTTTCTTATATATGGACGACATTACAAATCATATTTAAAAGACTAAGCCCATTATAAGCCCAACTTTAAAACCACATATGTAAGCCCACTCTGAGTCCAATCAGAGCGAAATGCACCAAACTGATGGTTAAATTCAACATATTTATTTGCCTTCTTCAGATCAAAATCACAATTTTCATTTAGCTTTCTACATATTCGACATCATCAAATGTTAGAAAAGAAACTCGATAAGCTAACGAAAGTGGTAAAGAGAGAATCAGTTCTGGGGCCTGACTTTCGAGCAGCTTGTCCTGACTTGACCTAGAGGATCAGTCAAAACCTTATAACTCGATAGTTTCATCATCGACAATGCGAAATCTCTGCGGAATAACTGTGAATCTAAAGCGTATGCTCTCACCCACATTGCAGTCTCTTCTCTACCCGTTAGTTGCTGATCAGAATACATCAATCCTTTCTTCTGCATCAGTCTTTTGTAGTAACGTGTTCCGAAATTTTCATCACCTCCTTCGTTGTTATAGCTCAAGTCGATAACTCCATCATTACTGTTTTCCCAGATCATATTGTTCTGAGAATAGTCTGATGTAGGTAAGGACGGTGCTAAACCACTTCCAGGGCTTGCAGCTGGAGATGAAGCCGAGACAGAGAAAGGACATTTGTTTTTCACCTCTTGTAAAAACTCTGGATTGATTTCAGGGTCAGGCTTCCCGGTTCCTGAGAAGTTGTAGAGACGGTCCATAAAGAATGTGCAGTGCGTTACTCCTATGCTGTGTGCTCCTACATTACGAAACAATCAGAAGAAAGTAATCATTTCACTAAAGAATAGCCAATTCAAAGATGTGAGGATTACAAAGTACAACCAGATTTAGGAAGACAGAGGTATAGATAGAGATGTTGAGATCCAGAAGTGAGGAATACCGAATAAACTAACGGTTTCTCTCTCGTTGAATCCTTTGGAAGAAAACCTTGCAAGAATTACCGAGAGATTAGCTTGTGGTGTAGGAAGCTCTACTTCTGCAGTATACTTGAAGGCCACTGCACTATCTTTTCTTCCAGTTTCCAGAGGATAAAATGGACCACCAGCCTGAGAGTTTCAAAGACATGATTAAGCGTTGCAGAATTATGAGCATGGACTAACTAGAACTCTTGTATAAATGTAACAAGCTTCTGCACTATTCAATACATGAGAATACAATTCATACCACTAATACAGCTTCTCTAGCTGCCAAGACAAGAAGGTCGGCGCAAGAGACAATTCCAGGACATACATTCTCTAGCTTAGACTTGATTGCGTCAATCACATCAAACCCTTTCAACGACAGGTTTGGAGGTGCTTCTTTCTCAGAAGGAAGCTCTTCATCTGCTTCTAGAAGGACTGATGCATCACATCCCTGTATACAAACACGATTCCCAATTCCAACATGACCAACCAAAACTCCAAGATAAGCTAAACGAAACATAAGAATTTGATTCACAAAATATGCTAACAACATCGATATCAGAGGATCAAACACATAATATCTTCATATCAATCATATATATAGCCAATATTGAGAAATAAGCGGCCGGAATCTATTGTAACACTAAAAGACCGGAAATCTATTAACAATTTGTGAGAGATGAACTTAAATCTAAATCAAAGATAATCTTAAGGTTTCTAATCCATAGATTTATCGCAGTGTTAAATCAAAAACTACAAGAAAGAGATATCCCAAAAATCAGATTATACCTCGACGAAGCAATCGTGAAAGAGTATGCGTATGAGAGACGGAGCAATGCTAGGTCTAGCTTCGTAGATCTCTCTGACAGTTTTCGCGATAATTTTCTCAGCGGAAGGACAAGATACTCGGTAGTAATCGTAGTGTAGCGACGAAGATTGACCGGTATCTTCAGATATAGACATGTACATGAAATCCTCATCGAAGGGAGATTTATCGGAAACCTTACCGCCGGTGCGATATCCCGGAGAATCTGTCGTGATACGAAGAATACGGAAAATGCCGTTTTCAAATTCGACGCCGTAAAGCGCGGATAAGTAGATACTGAGAGCGATAACGGAGAAAGTAATGGAAACGATCTTTAAGTCTCCGAGAAACTTCATCGTCTCTCTCAATCTGATTCTCTTTCTCTGCGATTGTAAAAGGGAAGTGAAATCGGAGATGGCAAACAGAAGAAGTGAAAGAAGCGGGAAATTGACATAAAATGACGGATTTGCCCTTATTCCTTGTATAGTCGGTTTGTTACATACGGTTAAGTTCCAGCTGCAATCTGGTGTTTCATTCACATCGTAGTCTCGTAGATTTTAACAATTATTCAAATAAGTATACATATATTTATTAATTGATAAATTTTGATGTTTATTATTTCCAAGATTTTCAAAAATATATGTTAGTAGGATTATGCAAAAATAATCAAGAATTTCTTGAGTTTACGCTTCAATTTCTTTATTTTTTAATAATTATAATTATATAAACAACTTGAAAAATAAAATAAATACTGTATAAATAATTTACAGATGAAGAAACCGTCGCCATTTATGGGCTTCGCGTCAAATTATGAATATATATAAAATAATAGAGCTTACAAGATTATATTTTTATATCAACCGATCTTTACATTATTATTATTTCTCTTGTCTTAAATAATGAAGTGTATGATATGAAAAAAAAACAGAAAAAAGCAATATGACCTTTTCCTACTTTCTAATGCTATATAAATTGTAAAAGTCATTTAAAAATTATAACATTTTTTCTAGAAAAAAAAGTTCAACCATATAAATATATCTATATACCATGAACCGATTGACATAATTATAAATATATACACAATGAACTTAAGTCAACCTGTAATTTTAGAAGTGACCAAAAGCCATAGTCAATTTCTAGTTTAATAAACTATCACGTCAAGTTTATACAAGTTTCCAATTAACATATTTTTATATGATGTATCTATCAATGAATGTGTCCCAATCGAATTATTTAGACTATATAGTTGAACTTTTATTTTAGAACCATTTACTTTAGTGGTTTGGATTGGTAACATCAAAAGCTATGTTGCGGTAAAAGAGATAATGATACAATGGTGAGAAAAAATAAAAATAATTATTGAAAAGGATTCTAGGTGAAATAAAAAATATTACACATGTATATCTATGAAAGTATATATTATCTATAGCTTATTTGTAAAATGCCAATTTAGTTGCTAATTTTTGCTTAACACATAAAATTTACAAACTCCAAGAAATGGTACTTTATTTTACATTTTCAAAAAAGATTATACAAGTTTTCTTTTTGTTGAAAATTGTAAGATAATATAAGTTCTAAATTTGAAAATGCTAATAAAGGAGACATTTCGTAAATTTCAATGGTATAAGGATTTCATAATAATCACTTTTAAATTTGAGTTAAGATTAATTTGTAAGAGAATTTAATTTCGTTATATATCAAATATATCTGATATTCGTTGCCATGAATATGATTGATTGCGAAAACATTATAGTGGAAAAACATAGGATATGCTATTCTGATCACTTTTAAAATGATTTGAGCTATTATAGAAATCTCAAAACTTATCCAAAATATACCTTTATATCATATATTTAAACTCTTGTCAAGGTATAACTGTTATTAATTTATATATATCAGATGGTCTAAACACAGCTATTGCATGGGAACAATTATATTTTATATTATAAAAAAAAACAGGAGTCCGGAAAATCAGATACACAGAACAAGAACTTATGAATATTCCATTGTAAGAATCATATTTTATTCATGAATTAGGAATTGGTCTTGTTCATGAATACGTTTATGCAGTGAATGAATGAAAAATTTGCAGCCCAAATTTTTAATATATATATATGATTTAAATTTACTTTAGGTATTTTTAATTGGTTTTAAGTTAAAAGTTCATCATTTATCATATACACATATCGATAATAACAAGATTCAAAGGTAAATCATCCTTTCTAAAAAGGCTTAAACCTAAACACACAAAAAACCCTAATTCTTATACTAACCACTAAGGCACCACTTTCGTAATTGAAAAAAAATCACATTTTCAATTATTACCAAACTTCAGTTTCTTTGCACACTTATTAATCATTGTCAATAGATAATTCATCATTAAATAAGAAATATATATGTTATTAAATTATTAAATCGATGTTATTGGTTAGAAACTCGATTATAAAGACAGAACTGAAATGTGTTAGGAAACAAAAAGAACTCGAATATGACTGTTCATTTCTCTCATATATATTGAACATCGTACGAGAAATTATAATCGAACTCGTCCGAATACGGAGAATATTAAAAATGATAAAAGAATATTACATTTCTTGGTTATGTATAAGAAAAAGATCCAACTAAAATCACAAAGTTTTTTGCTTCATCTCGGTGAGCTGAGACCAATGTCCATTCCATTGAAAGCAATTGGTGCATACATCCACATATCATCAGAGCTCAATAACTGCGTAATTATAAATTTAAAATAGTGATTAGATTATGTTAATATAATTTACAAACGTAAAACATTGTAATTTAAATATTTCCTTACCTTAATTTGGAGCTGCAAAAATTTGACGTAATGTACAGCTTCCTCCAGCATCGTACTGATGTCAACCTTTGTTCCATTAGGGACGAGATTCTGTAAAATCCTAAGTCTCTCATTTATTCTTTCTCTTCGTTTCTATACAAAATAAGAAAACCTCGATTTAATATTCTATTTTCTTTCGAGTATATATATATATATAGAGAGAGAAGTCGATGTTTGAGATATAGATCCGGTTTTGCAATCTAATTGTTGACAAAAAAATAGACAAAGAGTTATATAGCTAAAACTGTACTTACCCTAGCGTAGAGGCTTTGAGGGTCAGTGGCAGCACCACGACTGGCTCTGGTTTTGCCATTGAGGTTAAGAGCTTTTGTGGCATCATCATCTTTAGATGAGTCTTCTCCTCCATTGTCTTGATCAGCACAGATTGATTCTTCTTCAGAACAGAATGTGGTACTTGAGTTCTGTCTGCTCATCATTACTCCTGTCTTTCTTTTCTTCAACTTCTCTCCTTCTTCCTCTTCTCCTCCATTGTTATCTCCACTCATCTCTATGCTCTTTTGAGCCTTCTTATTCACTCTTGTTCTCTTGTTTTTCTATAATTCCATTGCAAAACCATTGATATATTAGTCACGGTTTTCGAGAAATCTGTCTCTTGTAAACTATATTCTCCATAACCGGATAGGAGTAAAGTTGGCAAAAAGATCAAAAGGACTTACATCAGTAGATGTGGCACGAGATCTCTTCTGCCGGTAAGAGACTTGGGATGATCAGTAGTAGTCGACAGAGATTTCAGATTGCATCAAGCTCCCTTCATCATCGTGGTTCTCAACTACAGTTTCCAAAGGCAAAAGAGTCTTACCAGAAGAGTATTTCTCAACATCACACTCATTTGTTTCTTCACCAACAAGGTAAGAGTTTGTGTTGATGGTTACATCTTCCAATCCAAAGTCCATTGTCTCATTGTGATTCTCTCATGAGCCATAGGTGGAACCACATAGTAAGCACTGTTCCCTGCACTATAGCTACTGCTCTCTTGAGAGAAACAGAAGCTACCAGCTTCAGACATGAGACTAAGATGGTTCTGATGAGAACCAAGGTTCCAATACAAGCCTTGATGGTCACCATTAGCTGTTCCAGAGGATGAACCAGCACCATAAGAGGCAAGAAGCTGGTTCATAAAATCAGCTTCCTCGGTTGCATAAGTGTACATTCCTCCGAGATTGTTGCTCCATTCTCCCACAGCTTCCATTTTAAAGTTATTAATTAAGAGATCAATCTTAATTATGAAGACTGGTAAGTTTAATCTTTCTTGGAAGTCTTGTTAGTGAGGGAATTAGGAACAAGAAGATATGAGATATATATATAGAGAAGAACATGTAAGTTAGTGGATAAAAGTCAACACAAAACACCAGTTACAATCATCTTTCTAAATTTCTAATTATATAATTAAGAAATAACCAAGTCTTTTAATTGATACCCATAGATATCAACAGCTCATTATGGTGGGCTCTTCAACTTGGTCTTACAACATATATTAATATGTTGTTTGTCGTTTATGACTCAATGCATTTTTCCTTCTTTATAGTTCATTTACATTTTTGTTAAATTCATCTTATTATAATGTAATTACTGTTAATTAACCATGATTACAGTGTTATTCACAGCATTATTATTGATTATCTGTTGAGTTTTTATTTTTGTTAGTTTCGATTCATTTTAAGAAAGCTAAGTATGATGGCTTTGAATTTATTTCCGAACATATAGATCAAGCTGCCATGATTTAAGCAAGACTTGTTTTTTTTCCTAATAGGAAATTATGTTTTTCTCCGATATTCTACATAACGTCAGAATATTCTTATATATTGATAAATAAATAAGTGTATTATATTAATATTAGGACTCTGCATAATGATGTAGCCGAATTAATCAATTTTCTTCATTACTTAACTAACTAATAATAGAGAAACTTTGGGGTCTAAGAGAGGAGAGAAATATATCTATACTATTATAAACTCTTGCAATGAATAAATTAATGGCGGCTTAGCTAGAAATCATTGCCTTTGTCAGTTTGTGTGTGAAAATATTTGGATTATCCAAATTATGTTTTTGAATACTAAAACGGAAATAAAATAAAGGATGGAATATTTCGACAATAAGCCTAATTCACTATTATTGAAGTAAAGTTAGAAACACATCAGAGGACAACAAAACTTTTAGCCTATAAGTAAATTGTAATATAATAGCTTTTGTCTGTTCGCGGGTAGCTGGCGATCGCGACCAGCGATCACATCAAAATATGTTTGTTTCATGGTCGTTGGTTCAGCGATTGGTTACAGTAACCAGTCGTCAGCGATCAGTGATTACAATTTTCAATCGCCGTTTTATTTAATGATTTGCGGCAATTAGAATTTAAAATTATTAATTTACCCTCAACGATTGTCAAATGAACAACAAATTATTTTTTGTTGCTGGTCGCGGTCGTCAGCGACCAGCAACGAACAAAAACAATATCTCAACAAAAACAAAAATTTAATAAAAGATTTGGTTAAATGGTTAAATGTTCATTTCTATAAAAAAAAAATCTTAATCTAACTCTAAAATATTGTGTTAGAATTTTGATGAAATTTAAGTTTTAATCAGGATTTATCGATTGCAAGTGGCATTTAGCCTAGTGGCAGGTGGTAAGTCCACAAGAGGCATGCGCACTTGCACATCCTGGGATAGAGTCCCCCCGCTTGCATATGCAAGAATTTGGCTAATGGGCCGGCCATTTGTGGCTCAATGTTGACAAAAAAAAAATCAGGATTTATCGATTCAGAAAATAAAAATTTATCTTGAGACCAAGTCAATGACATTATCAATGTTAAAATGATTTGTCACTTTAGCCAAATAGCTTCTCAAGAAGGATGATAATTACAAATTTGAGGAGAGGTTTAAAGTTTGCGCCACTAGGAAGTGCTACTTGGTCTCTTATAGTTGTCAAGTTCAATATGGATAAATAAGTTGGCAATTACAGTTAACGAAAGGGAGAGATCGATGTGAAGTGGAGAATCTGAGAGACTTGGTTGTTGAACGTGAGAGTTTTTGTCTCATATTTAATGTTTCTATAAATAAAAAAAACGAATTAGGGAAAAGGTAAGTAACTGAGATATTTGGATTAAGTATATTTTGTAATAATTGATTAGGTTTGAGTCAACCACTCGCCGGCAGATCGTGCGCCTTGTCCAAAATCTTAAGCCATTTTTTCACTTCTCTCTTTCTCAGTTTTTCTCCTCTCTCTCTCACACTATCTCACTAAGTTAATGTCATTTTTTAATCGGTAAAGATTATCCAAAATTCAACTCTCAAATTTTAACATGATAAAAACAACATAATGTAACAAAACACTAGAAATAGATATGTAACCATTTAACCAATAATATTTTTTTAAGTATTAACATATATGTTGATAACAACAAAGTTTTGATTATGGAATCAGAACTTTTATCCTAGAATATACTGCAAGTACGGTGGCGTCAAGTCTCTAATTTCTATAATAGCTCCAACATTACTTAAAAAGATTCAAAAAATAGAAAATATACGATTTGATACTTTTAAGACTCTAAAATTCAAAAAAAATTGTAAGACTTTACTAAAAAGATGTATGATTCCTAAATGATGCAGAATGTGAAAGAAAATTTAACAAATATCCACATATATCAATTTTCTGAGTCGAATTCTTGTAAGAAAACACTAAAGATAGATATATAATCATTTAACCAAAAATATTTTTCCATTTTACACGCAAATTAATTCTAAGTATTAACATATGTGTTTCAACAAATACATTTGCAACTTACAACTTTGCATGCTACATTTGGAATTCTGAGTTTACCCATATTCATGTAGACAAATTTTATTATTAACATGCCAAGATAAGATATATCACAAGAGGACGATCGATGGTAACCTAAAAGCATGCTATTGGACCTAAGCTAAATCAAGTTTTGTTTTCTTAAATTTCTGAGTGAATAAGACAGTCTCATAGGAAAATCATAAACGTTTAATATCTTAACTAAATCTTTTACGTAATCTTTAATTCAAACAAAAAATTCTCTAAGATAACCTTTTAGAAGTATGCAGGAAGCACCAAAGAGACGTTATAAGCTTTTGGGTGACAGTTTGGGAGCTAAATAACAAAACTATAAACAAATATTCGACCCTTATGCATAACTAAGTTGTATATAGTTTCATATTATTACATTTAATCAATTCAAGGTAAACTTGATCAGTTGACAAAACTTTTTTTTCTTTTTGTTGATATGTGAAATTTATTTATCAACTATTTTTACACTTTACTGTATAAATTTCATATCATATGTATAAAATTCATTATTAAAAATTGATTAATGAAGTGATTATAAATAAATAAAAAGATCGATCAAAGCAAAATGAAAAGTGAAAGTTAGATTTTTTAAGATTGATGGAAACTCACATATTTCATGTGTTATTGGTTTATGAATTTTACTAATCTTAACACAATCCAATATTATTGGTTTATATATTCCGACATTCTAAATAAATTTATTGTTTTTAGTCGGAAAAATGAATTGTAAACAATTTAAATCATGAAATCAAATATTATATATGAACATTCTTTGAGGTTCTTAAAAAATTTAATATATAAAATATAGAATATACTTTTAATACATAAATTCATCTATTTAATTATGGATTCAGTAGAATAAAATCTGTTCACAGCTCGAAAAAAAGACCTGATTGGGTAATCAGATCTGATTTTTTCCCTATACTAATGATTAGATTATAATAGTTTAAATTCTATTGCTTGAAGCCTTGAACAATATACTTTCACTTCTAAAAGCAATCCTTGCACGCACGACCAAGCATTATTGCAAAACTCAATTAAAAATTATTATTATGATTTAAATGTTAATTTAGTTCTTTTAAATTTCTTTGTTGAGTAAGTAGCTGGCAATTTGATGCCCTTAAAGACTATATAATTACAAAAATCGACCACTTTTTTATTATTCATAAATTTGTGTCGTTTCAGTTTACAATGGCGCTATTTTGTAATTTTAAAACTACTTATTTCTTGGTTAGTATTAATATATTTATGGATATTAATTATAGAGAACAAATACAAGAATTTAATTGGAAGAATAACATTCCAAATCTAACAGCTTTGTCTTTTCCAGTTATGAAGAATCTTTTTTGTATATATGTTTATTCTGCAGGATAATTATTCTGTCTCATCGAAATTCAAATCAATTAACAAAAACAAATAACTAAAATGCGATAAATATTTTGCCTGTGTCAACCTCTATAACTCTTAATGGTCAATCATTGTCTGTGTCAAAGTAGGTGTGTCTATTCAGCTCTTGGTATAATATTTTGATCTTTGGTATCAAATTTTTCTTCTGAATAAGTGGTATAAATGACCCAAACTCTAAATATTAGGGATTTAACCACTTTATAACATGTAGAAGATAAAAAGAATTTTAAAAAATAAGTTTTGAATTATACATGTTAATGTAAAGAAAGTGAAATTTTGATAATTTATTAAATAATTAAAAGTTCGTCATACTCAATATTATCCAGAAAGTCATGTAAACTTGAAATAAAATACTCTTTTTGTTTACTAATAGTTGATATTTTAAAAACTTATTTATTTCATTTTTTTTGTTAACAATAATATTATATAAATTGGAAAAGGATCCCAAGAGGATCACATACCATCAATTATAGCATGTCTCTCTAATAAACATGGCGAGAACATCACCCCTATAATCGAAATTACGAGGAATCACCTAAAATAAAAAAAATTGTTTCATTTTAATTAATATTTTAAGATCTTTATGCAAAATTTATTGTGTCTTAAGTGTTTTTCACTAATTAAATTCGCAAATTAATTTTGTGATTGATTATATGAATTTGAAATTTGTGATTAAAAACATGTTTAGTTTAGAAAAAAAAATTAATGATTTCATAATTTTGGTGAAAATCTAAAATATAAACTATAGAAATACAGAGGTAGTACTTGATTAGGAGTTTGTGATCTAGTGGTAGGGAACGGAACTAGAACTTTAAAAAGTTCGTATGTTCAATTTTCCTATTACTCAAAACTAAATCACATTTTTCTATTCACTTTACACGAATATGAATTTTTGTTTTCAGCCCATTTAAATATCCGAAAATGGTCTATTCGTAGGTTTCTAAAAATTTGTTTGGGTCATAAATAGATTTGGGAAAACTCTTTTTGTTGCCAAAAAAAGTGATGTAAACTTGTACATTCAATTCCAAATGTTATTTTCTTTGTCATTATTTAGATCAATAAGGTTTGGTTTATACTTAATCTTTTAAACTTTTAATCTTCTACTTACTCTATATGGGTAAATACAACTATTTAAAATTCACATTCGAATAGAGAAAAAAAAACAATGATAATTCGATAACATTTAACCGTTTGATAAAATCACTTTATTCAAATTCCAAATGCTCAAAAATACTACTCTTCGTAATGAGGTAATTAAATGAAAAGAATCCTACCAACATAGTTAGAGTTGGAGATCAAGGTGCAACGTGTGTCGGATATTCCTCAGCATCACTATTTAATAATTATACTATAAAAGTATAGACACTTAAAAATATATACGTAGACGCAAACCACACGCATATATTAGAAAAAAGATTAAGACAAATAATATATAATCGAAATTTTATTGTAAAAATTACAAACTAATCTCTCTGTTTAGCATATAAAAAGAGGTAATTATTTGATGTATCTTAATTAAATTTGATACGGCTGACGATTGTAGGTGAAGAGAATGTCTTTATTCGTTCTCTATCTAATAGTTCACATTATAAGACCACCTAATCATTTAAATATCTTTTAATCTTCTTTTGGGTTTCCTGATTTGATGATTATATAAAGTAATAGGACAATTTCAGAATCTTTTAATTTCATAATAAAACGTTTGGTACTGTTTGCATCCGCCTCGTGCATTCTTTTTGTCTTCTTCCATTTTTAATAAAACTTCGACGTTTGGTGCATTGATCGATGCAAGACAAGAAACAGTTTGACATTAATAAGTAATAGACAACAAGTAACACTAAGAGCAGCCGTAATGGTGAAACCTATTAGGGTTTCTTACCATTTTTTTTTTAAATTAAAAGAAGGAGTCAATTTAGGTTCGCCACGTGGTGAACCCGGTTTTTAAATAGGCATATTTAAGAGGCGAATCCGGATTGGCTCCTTTTAATTTTTTATATAAAAAAAAAATGGTAAGAGATCCCTAATAGGTCTCACCATTACAGCTGCTCTAACATTATTGAATGCATATAAACTTTAAAAAATATTTTGTAAAAGGTTTTTCATGCATATAAAAAAATTGATTTACTAATCATATAGCACATCGAGGACAGGTGGTCTAATGATGTTGTCATTTTACAAATCTTCAAATCACCAGATATCAAATCTTCTACATCTAGTAATAGAAACGACATTTAAAATCTATTAGACTAGTTGACAAAAATAAAATTAAAAATCACATAGCATATGTAGTATGTAATTAAGTGGTAGACGGTAAGTCAACTAAAAGCTAACGCATTTACACATC
The DNA here is from genome assembly GCA_023374145.1 of Lepidium sativum. Taxonomy (NCBI): domain Eukaryota; kingdom Viridiplantae; phylum Streptophyta; class Magnoliopsida; order Brassicales; family Brassicaceae; genus Lepidium; species Lepidium sativum. Next base: position 860 of record JAKUCM010002199.1, on the reverse strand, counting down.
CAGAAATCTAGTTCTACTATCTACCATTATGTAAAAACTTGACTATTCGGTCGACCAGTTATGATAGAACAGAGATATGCGATTCTTGTTTTTTTCAAAATCTACAAAAATAGTTTTTAAAAAGAAATATTTACATCTTGGATCAAGTTTTAAAATATCCATATTATTAATTTTCTAACTGGAGTTTGTTTTTAAATAATCTTATAACAAACGTAATAAAATATAGAATTTTAAATTATGAATCAAAATCTTTACCTTCAAAAAATCTACAATGAACAATAGAATTCACAAGTGTACTTATAAGGTATATTCAAACTTGATCATTGACATTTATCCCAATTAAACAAAAATTTCTTTCTTTATTTACTGTGTATTTTTTTGTTAATAAATAAAAAAAATTAACCAAAAACAAATTAATTTTTTGGAAGTTGAATGTGGTCTGAGTCTAAATATTTTGGTGGATAAACAAATATGATTAATACTTGACTTGGAAGATTTCCTCATTGAATGAAAGTCGCTAGACCATACAACTTCATTAATTTACTTCTTTTTTGGTCAATGTCATATTATATTAGACCACAATTAATCGGCTCAATAGGTAAATTCTTATATAATATAGGCGGGAGATTCGATTTTTAGTTATGTAAATAAAATAACTTAAATGGATTTACCGTTTACCATTAAATTAAAAAACTATTTGCATTTACCATTTTCTTTAAAATCACAATTCGGTTCCATCTTTCATGTCAATTTTTCTTTGCCATTATTACTTTTTAAATGATATACAAATTATAAATACCAAAATAGGTGTTATTATTACGAAGATGACTATCGTGAGATTACTAAATTATGAACCAAAT
>JAKUCM010002198.1:0-23836 GCA_023374145.1 Lepidium sativum | reverse complement strand
ATTAACACACACATCTATTTATACTCTTATTTGGTAATATTTATCACAAAGATATATTTTTAGGTATGACACATGCCGAAAGATAATTAAATGAGATTTTCAATAATAAAGATTTTATTTTCTTATTATATCATGTAAGTCTTCTAACTTGTAATATTTATAACAAATAATATTTTTAGGTCTCACACATGCCAAAAAATAATTATATGAGATTTTCTATAGACTGTCCATAAACAAACATTAAATAAAATTTAACCAATGAATTTTGTTTTTCTTCTATTAATCATATTTAGCCAATGACTTTGAGTCAATTAAGTTTCCAAAAAATAGTATTCACAAAACGACATCTAATATAGAAATACTTTAATTTCAAAGTACATATGGGTTCAATAAACCAACGCATCTTCTTAATTGAACCGACATAATTTTTTAATTTTAAACTGTCTTTTATAACTTGCCATGTTCTTCTCCACGACTCTCTCTCTGTCTCTTTCATCTTCCATATATATACCTCACATTTTCTTCAATCTCTTAGCACTATTCCCAGAGTGATAATAATACTGCACAACTTAAAACCGGTTTAGATCAAACCGGTTTAGTTTCAATGGATAATCTGTTGTGCGACGAGTCATGGCTTTCAGGTCCTCTATCTCCGGAACCTTTACCATATATCCACCACAATTACGTGACGGAGATGATTGCAAAGATGAATGAAGAGACGGTTGATGAAGCCTTTTCAATGGATTTAAAGAAAGAATCATGTATCAGTAATCATGGAGACATGTGTGTTGAGTTTTTCGTCTCGAAGAAGTTAACAGATTCTAGGTTTCAAGCAGTTCAATGGCTAATTCAGGTTTTCAAACATTTTCGTTGATGAATTTTCGCATTATTATGTCCAATCGTACGTAGATTTATTTATATTTAATTTACATGATTTTTGTATATTTTTATCAGACTCGGAGTAGGCTTAATCTTTCATTTGAAACTCTATTCTCCGCTGTAAGTTGTTTTGATCGGTTTATCTACGTGACTAGATGCAAAGTAAGTAAATATCTAAAACATTTTTTATTTTATCGAATTATATTCTTAACTTTATTGATGGAAAATGAAAAGCTTCGATAATTATGATACAGGAACGGACGAATTGGATGGTGGAATTAGTTGCGGTAACTTCATTATCTATTGCAGCGAAGTTTAACGAAGTTATGTCTCCTTCATTTCATGACCTTCAAATGGAAGGCTTAACTCATATGTTTCATCACAAGACTGTTCTCGAAATGGAACTTATAATGTTGAAAGCTCTCGACTGGCGTGTGAACTCTATCACAAGTTACTCTTTTTCTCAAATTCTCGCGTCGAAAATCGGATTGGTTGGAGAAGATGTGATAATGAATCAAATTACTAATCATCTACTAGATGATTTATGCGGTAAGAAGATGATCATATGCATACTTACTTGCTATCAGGAGAAAGAAGCAAAAAGATTCAATTAGTACTGAATTTTGAATGTTGATAGATGTGAAGATGCTTCAGTACCCACCAAGCGTTGTTGCAGCAGCAGCCATATGGATTGTTCTGGAAGAGAAACTCGTTCGATTTGATCAAATCATGAATCTCTTTGGACAAGAACAGAAGGTAAGTTAAAGTTGTTCAATTAGGGTTTCGTTTTCTACTAACAGAAACAAAGTGTACTGATGATTTTTGTTGGTATAGGAGAAACTGGTTTAAATGTGTTGAAGAGATGAAATTACGAAAGATTGATCATGGATTGTCAAGGAGAAAAACTGGTGAAGTGAAGAGTCTTGTGAGTGGAATGCAGAGAGTTGAATTGGTTGATAAGAATGGAGATTTGTCTGCAATATTTCAGATTTTACGATCTGATAAGAAGAGAGATAGAGAAGATCTCCAAGACAACATTCCTCCTGCAAAAAGAATGACAATTGTAATTTCAAATTAAACTTTGCATTTATTAAACGAAGCAAACCCACATTTTGTACTTTACTACTAAATAAGAGAATATTTGTTAGTTCTTACACAAATTGTAGTCTCAACTGTAGTCTGATGTAGTGTAATGATTGATTATTTTAATAAAATATTTTGCATCCGCCACATAAAAGAAAAAAAGACATATCGTAAATAAAATTCTCTAAGTAATATGGACAATTCGTCTATCTAATTTGGATATGCCGTGTTCGGGAGGTCCATAGTATACTTGAGATCACTAAAATAGGGGGAATGGGATCATATTTACGTTACTCTGAAAATAAGTTTTTGTTTTCACACATGAAAAGTTTCAGGACAGGATAAAAAATTGGTCCTCCAAATTCCTATCAACAGCAGGAAAGAATGTGTTAAAAGGGCTTATTACAGGGGGATCAATGTCCCTTCACGGTAACGATGAGAGTTTCTCCATCATATGGTTGGCGAAGCATTTTTTTCAGCTAAATATTTGGTCTTCAAAGGGCTTATTAAGAAAACTGGGGATGGTAAAACTACTAAAGTATGGAGCCGACCCTTGGCTCCCGGATAATATACCTACACCCCGCACATCCTTTGAGTCTGAATTTGTTCCCCGGAAATGACTAAAGAACATTTTATTGATCACAGGAATGGTACCTGGAAAGAAGTACTAGTCCATCAATATTTCGAGCCTAGCGATGTCCGGTTAATATTGGGCATTCCCATCCCCAAAAGACAGAGACTTGACTATTGGAGTTGGCATTGTACCAAGACAGGCCGGTATTTTGTCAAGTCAGGATATCAAATAATAGACTCTTCTTTGAGGCTAGATGGGGGGGCTAATCGGTCCAACGTATCAACCATTCTATGAAAATGTATGGAAATTAGATTGCCCAAATAAAATTAAACATTTTATTTGGCAGGTCTTACTGGGATGTAGTGCAGTGAACCAGAGCCTAGCACATAGAGGCGTAAACTATGATAGTTGTTGTACTCGTTGTGGTGTTGTAAGTGAGACCATTAATCACGTTCTATTTTAATGTCTGCCAACGATTCAAAGTTGGGCGGTATCATGTATCCCATCGGCGCGAGATTTTTTTCCTAGCAAATCAATTGGGTACTACTTGGACTACCTGTTTATAATAACATTTTTCCATGGCTCATTTGGAAAATTTGGAAAGCTAGGAACACAATTTGCTTCTCAAATCAAGACATAGATCCTAACAATATATTGTCGCAAGCGGAAGTAGATTATAAAGAATGGTCTGCTGCTTCAATGGAATAGGTGGATATTAAAAGAACACTTACTAGTTCACACCGCCCATGAAAAGTCTTCATTGGCTTTCCCCACCACATCTAATCTAAGTTTCACAGGCTACAAATGTTTTGTGGATGCTTCCTGGAAGAATGCCGACCATCATTCGGGTTTGAGTTGGTACTGTTTTCTATATTCAGTGGGAGGAGAGCCTGATGGGCGCACGTTAAGTTAACCAAAGTCTCTCGGCCCTTCATGCAGAGGTTGAATCTGACAAGGATGTGACTTGCTGCACAAAAGCTTCACTGCGTCTTTGTTCCCTGAGGTTCCTCTGATGTTCGTGAAGCTTATGTTCGAGAGCTTGACCGTTGATGGTTTCTATGAACAAAACAATACATATAACGTTTAATTTGGAATCAAAACCAATATGAAAGAAGTATTGCTCAAAGACTCTATCCATGATCCCATGTGTTTTTGTAATCCATCAATTTGTTCTAATTAGACTCTCAAAACACCAAAAATATTTGCCACTAAACTTTTCGTTCGGGTAATCCGATTTAACGAGAATACTATGAGCACTATGAACACTAGGAGCTACAGACCAGCCAGAGATTTATTTGTTGAACTGGTTCAATGGGTCCATATGTCAATGAGCTATGGGGTCCGACTAATCTCGGGATCAGTGTAGCCATGTAAATACTTCTAATATCGCGTGTGAATATGATGTTGTTTCTAGAGACACTCGAACTCGGAAGAGCACATTACTACATTCCCAAATTACAGTATTACCACTATATCACGCCAATGCATGCATGTGTGACCTTAATATTTGAGATTATATTCCATTGTAAACACTAATATTAATATTTACGTACCTGCTTGTTGCATAGGTTCCACGGGCAGTACTCTTGGTCAATAAGTATGGGGTTGGTGACATTCTTTAGAATAATATTCTCGAAATGAATATCGGATGCCGGTAATGGAACAAGCTGCAGAGGGCCATGTTTTGATCCTTAGTCCATTGTCAGTCTCCTGAAGGGTACAATTCACGATCCTAATGCCAGTAACATTTCCCTCGAACTTGTAATTGCCAAGGCTTCCAATACTAAGTCCATGTCCCTGGACCACACGTAACTTTTTCAACAAGAAGGTTCTTCATTCCATCTCCAACAGAAATACAATCATCTCCTGTGGAAATAAACGAATTGATGATCCTGACTCCATCACTTCTTCCCAAATGAATACCATCTGTGTTAGGACTCTCTGCAGGAGCCACAATGTTCATGTCCTCGAATGTCATGTTCTTTGCTCCAATCACGTTAATGTGGAAGTTCTTTGAATCGAGTGAGGTTATGTCTCTAATATTTGCATTGGTTACAGCATCAAACCGTATGCTCTGTACAACAATAAACAATCAACACAGAGCTTTTTATGATATCGAGGGTAATCTAGGCGAACCCGAAATCGAAATATAAAGATGTTTTTCTTACGATTGGGAGTTTCTTGCAGTTCCACGTCTTGTGACAGTTATTGACTCTCCAAGCTGCATTTCCTTCACCGTCAAAGACACCACCTCCGTTCAACTTAAAGCCGTTGATGTTACGGAAAGCAACCCATTTCTCTTTCGACATACTGTTTCCGTCAGCTTTAACGGTTCCTTGCAGAACAATCGTAATCGGAGCTTTACAAGGACCAGTCATCTCGATTTCACAGAGCTTGTATTCACCTTTTGGGATTATGACAGAGCTATTTGTCGGAAATTGACATGCTTCATTGAATGCTTGTAGTAATGCCTACATCGCAAGGGTTTCAATATTGCTTGAATAACAAGAAAATAACGTTAGGTGATTTTGACCTAATTACCTTAGTGATATCAGATCCTGGTGAAGAAGTAATTTTGAATTCCTTTGCATTTGCTGATAAACCTAACAAATAAAAAACAAAAAAAGCAGATATTCCAAAATTTACACGACCCATTATTTGGGATATAATTGTCACTAGCGATTACTATTATTTATTTATTTTGTAAAACACTAATAATGACTATTTACTTTTTATTTTTTATATATTTTATTTTGTTTGTATGTTTTGTTCTCTTGTTTTGCTGCCATTATATAGTCTCTGGGAGGTGAGAGGGTTTCAATGTTCCACTTTTCTCACCGATATTTTTGGAAAATTTGAGAACTGTATTTTTAAATACAAACGACATTTTCCTGTCGTGAAGAGGATTGGTTATTTAGTTAGTACTTACATCAGAAGCCAACTATAAACACTATTTTAGTAATAATTAATAATAATCTAATAACGTTTTTTAGTTACCGTGTTACATTAAATTGTAAAAATAAAATACTATTTAACATTAAACAAGAATAAAATGGCAGACGTCTAAGCTTATGTTTACTTATGTGCTTTTAATTTCCTAGCTGCGATGTATTTTCATTAAGGAGATTAAACAAGTAAATTTTATAAATCCTTTGAATTAGTAGTCATCTGATTTTCATTGGCTCCTAAAATATGTAGAACTTGAAGCTATAAAACTCATAAAAGAAATTTCAAACAATAGTCTCAATTATGATATATACTTTTTTGTTATAAGGTATTTTATTGAACATGAATGTGATACATGATGGAGAAAACAGCTAAGAACAAACAATAGCAAGCAATGGAAAGAAGCAAAGATTAAGAAGAGAAAGAAAACAAAGGATACAAAGTTGAGTGGGACTTCCTCAATTCAATTCTCTTTGCCCTTGGTTTCGTGAAACTATGGATTGATTGAGTCATGCTTAGTGTCTCCTCTGTATTGTATTCAGTGCTGATCAATGATCAACCTTTTAGGATGATTATTCATAAGAAAGTTATGTGTCAGGGTTTACCATTCAAACCCTATATTACCAGCAAGACCAGTCCTCCAAGAAGGATGCTAAACAAAAGACATAGTCTATAACTTAAGCATGAAATAAAGTTTAAAAAGCATTTGACTTTTTGATCATTGGGAAATTGTGCACCTCTTGTTCGCTAATAGTAGACGTAAGATTCTTCTAATGTTTTGAAGATTCAAATGAGCACAAGTAGACAAACATTTTTATATTTCCATGATTAGAAATTGTCTTTTTGTCTCATTGCCAAGCACACGAGGCGACTAAATCTCGATCCATCCAACCAAGATACAAAGCTCCATCTCTTTCTTCTAGCCTGTATTTGTCTGAGTAATTCTTGAGCAGGACTTTTAAATGGTGGAATTCACCAGAGGGCTTAATGGGTAAGGTGTGAAACCTGCCATTCCAAACCGTGACCTCCATTTCCCTAGGAGCTCATGCCGCTCCACACGATCAGCTCCTTCACATGCTATGATGTTCACAACATCTCTTGCTAGACAATGCTGCTCCACATTGATTCTCTGTTTGTGATCTCTTGGGAGAGTTACATCAATTGACTCGAACATTGCGGCGTAGTAATTCATTGTTTCCATGAACCTTGGGAAGAAGGCAGCTGTGTTTGTGTTTGATTCTTGCTCAACTAAAGTCACTACTTTGGGAGATAAGCTCTTCACCATTCTGAGTAACCGATCCCTGTAAAATGTATTCAACTAATTCAAGGGACAAAACAAAAGAATCAACCTGTGTACAGGACAAATTTGTATACAATAAACTGTACCGGTGATTCTCGGTGCTCACGCTTTCGTCTGGCATATGGTGAAGTACAAAGGCAAAGTTGACCGCTAGAGCTTCCCCTAGTCGGACTCCAAGGCTGCTAGGTTTAACCTCAGAAACCGACACTGATACCGAGTTAAACTCAAATGGAACATTGAACTGTTTAGCAAGCTTAGCAAGTCTGTTTCCAACAATGTTTAAGCCACCTCCACGAGCATACGCTGAAGTCATATCATCGATACCGGTTATCCGAATCCGAGGAGGCCCACCAGGCCTAGCTGCAAAAGCCTGGATAAGAGTGACCCATTGACTCCCTTGGCCGATTTGGAAATCGATAATGTGAACTCGATTTTCTTCCTTCATGGCTTCAGCAATAGCACCATTTGCTGACATGTATCCAAACTTGAAGTAAGGACAAACCTCATAGAGGATGTGCATATAAGAGAGAAGATCGGTACTAGCTGGTTCAGGGCACTTGTTAAGTGCTCTGTATATAGAACTACCCGATGAAGCTAATTGTGCCACTAGTCCTTCCAGTAAGTAAGCTCCCAATCTTTGGATAGGCTCACCAGAAACCGAAAACCATCTGACGAAGCTTCTCCATCATCGAATGAGCCATCATAAGATCGTTTTCCGACATAGCTTTTGCACATGAAACAAGATCAGCTCTCAGATCCCGTCTTGAGATAGCCTCTAGAGTTGATCTCCAGCTGTTAATCTCTTGACAAGCCGTTGAATCAAAGGAATCAGTGTAATCAACAACTAAGTCCAGTGAGTCAGGCCCCATCATCACTGTCTCAATTTCTTGAATCTTATGTTTGAAGTCATTCAAATCATCCGTAACACAAGAGCCACATGTATCTTCATATGTAGCAGTTGATATGTAAGCAGGAGATTCAGGAGATGGTTCAAGCACACAGAACCGTTTACGAGAGTTGTGAACTGGTAAGTACTTAAGCTTCTCAACAGAGTTAGGCTCAAAGAGTAAGCCTCAAACTCTTGTCTAGGCTGCTTGTACATTTCTGGTGACACCTTTATTTGATCTGCAAAACTATAAGTATTGAATAAACATCAAAACTTGACACATCTCAAACTATCTTAAATTGCCCTAACACAGTTATCTAACTCAGATCGAATCTAATTCCTATATTAGTAATTCAATTCTCTGACATTAACTGCAGAATTACTAATAAACAGATCAAATCTACTGTTACAGAGATTACAAACTCAATAAAGCAACAAATTCAAACCTTTTTAGAGTTAACTGAGCAACATAAGCTCCAAATCACAGAATTTCCCGACAGTAACAAGAGAAGTCGATGATTTTACGACCTAATATGATCATATTTATGAGAGACCAAAGAACAAAAGTTAGAAACTTGAGGGAGTCAAAGATCAGTAAAATTGAAAAGATCCAATTTTGGTAGTGCCCACCTGACTGATTCAGAGATGAGAAACCTTAAAATTTGTGAGAAACTCCATGTGAACCAGAGGAAGAAGACAGAGAGAGAGTTTGAGAGAGAGAATGAGAGAAAGTTGTCGGAGACAAGGCACATGGGAATGGCTCGAAAGACAAAACAGAAGTCACTCTTATCACAAAGAATAGAATCTAAAACCGGAGTGTGTTTTACGATTATGCCACTCAAACATGTCGCTCCCCACCACCACAGCATTTTATTTTTATTTTTAAACCTTCCAATTATCGAAGATACATGTCCCCGATCCGATTTTTGTCTCAATCTGTTTTTCAATTTTCATTATCTCCTATCTTAGTTGGAAAAAACAAAGTATATACAAAATAAAAGTTAAAGTTTAATGCCATTTCCACTTTAAAACAAAAATTGATAATAGGTACACTCATTTTTACTTTAAATCAATAAGATTTTATCATTAGTTTAAACTAGTTCTACACATAGAAACTAAAATCAAAATATCAAACTGAACTAAAAACATATATATGACTTAGTTTTGGTTCGTGCCAAAAAATTGTCCATAGGCTTGGGAACAAAAATTGATATCCGTAGTTCGAACCGAATCGACTCGAAAAAAAGGAATCAAACCCGAGAAAAATACTCTAATGGTATCTATATTTATATACTCGAAAAAACCGAGTCCAAATCCGAACTGGAACTGAATAAAGAAGCGCACGGGTACCTGAAATATTTTTGTTAAACTTAAACCTTATATATTTATTTCTATTAAATATTTACTTATTTTAAGTTTTTATATAGATTTATATATAAATATCTGAACCCGAACCTGATCTATACCTGAACTGAACCCGACTCAAAAAATAGAAATACCCGAATGAGTCCTAAATCGAACCCAAAATCCGAAACCCGAAAAAACCTGAATCTGAATCTGAACGCTACCTGAACACTCAGACCTAACTGTCCATTACACGCAATTCCAATTTTAGTTTTTATGAGAGAACCAAACAACCAAATAAAAAATAAGAATAATTTAACTAATATTTTAATTATTTTTGGTTATCAGTCATCATAATATTTCGAATGTTTGATTATTTTTTGTTGCAAGTAATATTGGAACCAGACCAATACTATTTCAAATATAATACAATTATACCTATTTAGCTTTGGAATCGAACCAAATTTTAGTTAATATTAATACATTTCTAAAATTCGAACCAAATCAAGAACCAAATAATTACTCTTAACAAATATTACCTAGGTTAAATTCTAGATTCAGCATTCGAACTTCCATAATATGCACGCTCGCTTGAGATAATCATACTAATTCTGTCTACTTCCAACCAAAAATTATTGTAGGGACCAGTAATAAATTTTGTGTGTACGAACCACTTTATTTGATATGACATTCTAGCTTATTGTTAAGTTTCATAAATTTCTAAATTAAAATCAAGAATATATGAACTTATGTATTATACACATTTCCTTAAAAACTTTTTTATATAAAACCACCAAAAGAAATTTTACCTTTTCTAGTTAACAATACAAACCATCCTAATCATCAGTATTATATTTCTAATATTGTATTTTGACCTAGACCCTCAGAATTTTAAGAAACAACTAATGTCACACGTCTTCATTGGATAGATTATATTCTTATAAAAGTCTAAAAGAATACATATATATATAGGACATCTAAACGAAAAAAACCCAAAAGGAAAAAATAAGAAAAAAAAAAACTAGTTGGCTTTTAGTAGATAGTACAAGACAAGAAGGAAACACCATAGAAAATCAAAGACATAGTATGTTGACTGGTTGAAAACGAAGACTATAATGCTGAATTTTCAAATGTTGTGATTTCATGCTAACGACTGTGCATATTACTCAGTAATTTTATATTTTTGCGTATACAAAAAGTTCATTTTTAAACAATTTATATGTTTCTTTTAATATTAGAATAAATAGTTCAGAAACATGCTAATCATTTTAAAAATCAAAATCAATCTAGAAACCACAAACTGGTCAAATATAAACTGCTGCTTGAATTCTTTAACAAATAAAAAAAAACTGCCTTAAATTATATCATAAACTTTACACATTATAAGCTTGTGAATTATTTTTAACTCTTATATATCAAAAATTTATGTTTAAAAATTGTATACACATATGAATTAATTTTTGTGCAATATTACGGATTAGTGAACATGCTTTGAAGTTGAACAGTATAGGAAATAAGGATAAAATAAAGATCTAAACAGATCTATAAACACTTAAAATATTCGATTTATGGCAAGAGTGTTGATAATTCTCCTAGTGTGAATCATTTCCACTACCTTTAAATAATTTGTTGCTATAATAACCTTCGAAATTTGGAGGTATACATATACTCATTATATATGTATAATCATTTTCATAAACTAATAACAAATTAGTTTTTAAAACATTAATATATCTATATAGATTGATCACATAGATCATCAATTAATTTGATACAAAAATTTGTTTCTAAAACCTCATTTATTTTGACACAGAAAAAGTATATATAAATATTTAAAGCTCAAGACTATTGTTTGAAAAGAGGAAATCAGATTCATAATTGAAAGTAGAGATTAGGGTCTTGTTCATTTGGTGGTCGTTGGTGACCGCGGACCAGCGACCGCGACCAAAACATGTTCGTTTGTCGTAGTCACTGGTTCAGTGGACCAGTCGCCAGCGACCAGCGATTGCAATTTTTGATCGCTTGTTTTAAAATAGCGATTTGCGGGCGACTAAAATTCAAAATTACTAATTTTACTCTTATCTTTTAGTAAATTCACAAAAAAAACCAACGATCAGTCGCTGGTCGCGCGACCACTAAACAAACAACACAGGACTAATCGCAGCAACTGTCAAATGAACAAAAAATAACTTTTTTAAATCGCAGTCGCTGATCGCTGGTCGCGGGTCGCAGTCGTCAGCGACCAGCAAAAGAACAAGTCCTAGATTTTGCAAGCAAAAGAAAATTAAACTAAAAATAAATGCATAGTATATCATCTTTATTTACCTTTAATTTCTTTTGTAGTGAATGTTGTGTCATGTGACCCACAAAACAACCCCTCTTGTCCTTTTCATTTTGTTAGCCCTACCATTACAATAATTTGAAGATATCACGTCTAGCAACAAAACTATAGAAAATCAAAATGTGTTTAAAAACATATAATCATGAAACCTTTCTTTTTGTCGCTTTATAAACTCCATATAAAGAAGAATCCATGAACCAGTGCCACGTATGTAATAATGTAAATGTTTTCTGTACAGGAAAATCCAATGTTCATACTTTGTTTCATCATCTTTATTATGAGAAGTAAATACTCAATATTTTAATTTACTAAACACTAAAAAGATGAAAGTACAATTCAATGAGTAAACCTATGTGAATGAAAATGAAAGATGTTCCCAAAGTTCAAATCCCAAGAAGGAATATGGCAAACTTTTTGGTTTCTCTGAACCAAGCAACTTTCAACATGCTCACACTCATATTACAAAAATAACAAATATATATATATATTTTTCAAATCATAATATATATATTAAGAATATTTTACACTCTATATCAAAGAATAGCATGGTATCTAAGAGCCTTTTGAGTCATATGGACATAATTAAATTTTATCCAATTTCAACGACTTTTTATTAACAATTATGGGAAATAGGAGATTTTTTAAAATGAAAAAAATAGATTCATATATCTAACTTATCTTTAATATCTATGACTAAAATTTACTATTATTGACGTTATAATATCATTTAGACTATATTTTTACATGAGAATTTTAAAAATATTATTATTTTATTATTTTATCAAATTTTATATTGTTTCAATTTTAAACTATAAAATTTTATTAATTTATCGTCTTTATTAAATTATGGAAAGTTAATTGATAGAAAAACTATTGTAGTTCTAAAAATTTTGGGTGCTTAAAATGAAATACTTGTACAGCTGATCTAACATCTAGTAGAAACATGTTTGGATGAGAATTTGTGGTGCGAGTAAATATAATAAAAATTAAACATTTTTGGAAGATAAAGTCACAATGGAGTATCCAAAAAGGTTAAGTAAAATATTGGTTATGGTTTCAACATCATGCACATATCTAGAGTAGACAACAAGGTTGCAATGGTTTATCTTACATTGTATAGACTATAGATACTTCCAAATATGTATCTGAGGGAAATCAATGTAGCAATCGGTTCCATAATCAAAATAAATATCAAAATGTTTTATATACACTTTCTTCTAAAAAAGATAAATAACTCATAGATAAACAACTTCATATAAACATAGTGAGAAAATACAAATTAGAGAATAGAGTTAACAGGAGAAGATAGATCCTACAAACACTCAGTTTTACAACTTAATGATATGAAAACTACATACATATTTAAAGGAAGAAGCATTACGGATTCGATCTGAAAGGATTGCGTTCATTTAATTGAGGATCTACCTTGGGCGAAAGATTGTATCCTTGAAGCAGATCACGGATCTTTGAGTACATCATTACCTGTGATGGGTCTCCTCCACCACCACTGCTCTGTGATGCCATCCTTGAAGTTTCCTGCAGCTTAATCTTCTCAAAGAGATATTGCTTCTCTGCTTCGGCCTCGCTTAGCCTCTGTTTCAGATAGTTGCTTGCATATTCCTCCTCAGACTTATCCATTTTCACTAGCACGATCCTTTGTAACCTCTCAGCCTCCCGTTTTGCTTCGTTGGCTTTGAGATGGAACATGTCAGCCTCTGCTTGCTTCAGCCTCACAATTCTCTCTAGCTCATCTATCTGAAGTTTCTTCTTCTGCCTCTCCGCTTTCAGTTCTGCTACTTCCTTGGCTTTGTCTTCGAGCTCTCTATCACAATTCTCGAGAGCCATGCGTGCCTTTTTGAACATCCTCATCTTCTCCTCAGAAACAATTTCCATTTTCCTCAAAGTCTCTTGTACAACTTCAGCAATTCGGTTGCATGCATCCTGAGGTGCTATCAGACGTCCGCCTTCTCCATTTTCAAAGCTCTTAGCAGAGTCTAATTCAATCTCTTCAGTGACATGGTAATGAAAAGGGTTGTCACTAGAAGGACAAAAACCTGTTTATTCATAAATAACTAAATGTATACATTTGCTCAATAATAATTAGCAACTTACCTTGGAAGAACATTAGTATTAATTTAGCAGCAGTTGCTTCAGCCAAACCACCCTTTATCTTATCGATAAGCTCCTCACACTTCCAAAAGAGTTTCCTACCTCGTTGATCTTCACTTACGCGGAAAATCCTACTAACAAAGTCGAGTTCCTTCATCAAAGATTCCCGATCCCAGTTTGGTGCACAGTGCTGAAACACATCTTTAACCCAACCTAGCAGCTCAGACGTGCGATTGCAAGCTCGGCACTTGAACAACATTTCTCCTAAACCTGATGTATTTTTAGTAGAGGATCCTGTCGTTATCTGTCCATCCCGAATAGCACAATCTGTATGAGTCCAGTGGGAACACAAGTCGCACCCAATCCAGCGGCAAGTATTGACAGCAAAATCAAATTTGTTACAGATCACACACATACAAAGGTTGCAAAATCCTTTCCTGTTGGTGCATATTTCGCAGTAGCAATCATCCGCTGGTAGTTGGTTTTGACAGCCTATGTTTCTGCATCTCTTATACAGGAAAATCTCAATAAGAGACGTCTGAGACAAACTGATATTTGGGTGCAAAAATGCTTGGATTCCAGTATTAATTGCTAAAAGTATCTCAAGCTGCACCCGATGGGCTCTAACAAGTGTTGTAGAGTTCAAATCAGATCTACTCTGAACAAGCTTCTGCAAGAACATGAATTCATCTACACTCTGCGATACATTCCCCTCAAGCATAGACTTAAGACCGTTCTTTAACTCATCCAGAAACTCATCTGGTACTCGGTGCATTCTCTCAGCGACTAATTCAACTCTTTCTCTAGCTACATCCCTTATCGATACCTTATCTGCACTAGACACATGGTGCATCACATTCATAGTTTGTTCCTGAGAATCAGGCTCCGTCTTTTGACGCACTGTCTTCTTTGCCACAACAACTTGTCCTGTAGGCCATGTTTCTTGAGAACTCGCACTCTCTGCTGGAGACTCACGTACAACATCAGAGTTAGACCGAGGCTCCTGATCTGAAGAGACAAGTGAAAGAGCTGTTTCTAGCCCTCCACTACGTAGTTGCTGACGTGGAGGTAACATCTGATGAGGATGATTGGAACCAGATGATGTGCCCATCAAAATTAGTACGAACTAGTTAAAGGCTGCATTCAAAGAAAACCTCACAAATGTTAAAAAGTAATAAAAATATCTCATTTTGCACGAAATGATTAAAATCATACTTCTAGATAGCTACTAACAAAAATTTGACTTCAACCCAGAAAAAAAACCCTAATTATTTGTCAAAAATCCCTAAAAATCTCAGCAGATTAGTCAAATAAGCAACCAAACAAAAAACACAGAACATCTTAAACATCCATGGCTTATATAGATTACTATCAACTAAAGTCAACCTCGACGCTATATTTTCCCAAGTCAATCGTGATTGAATTCGACTCTTGAAAGATCAATATTTCCAAACTAGCTATGAACTTTGAACAACTCATATAATGAAAGTTTCTTCATTTTCCACCGAAAAGGAGAAAATCAACGAGAATGAAAACCGATCAGAACTCAAAGCAATGGATAGAGAACAACTCACCGGAACGAGAGAGCCGTCGCGAACTGTAATCGAAATGAAAGACGAAGAATGATTATTTTTATTTTCTTTAAGAAAAATAAAATAAAAGAATATTTTGAGCATGACAGCTGTCGGTTATTTCATATGTAAAAGCAACCTAGCTAGCCAGTTGACTTTTTACTTTAATGTCTTACACAGACCGTAAGTACGGGAGAAAAATAAACATAGGTCTACATAATCTAATTTTTTCTTTTTATTAAGACTTTAATTTATTAGAAATCAATATAAATCAATAAACCATCCACGATCTGTTTTATTTTCTATGGAGTCCAATGTACATGGAAACTTTTTATTAAGACTACCATCCACGATCTGTTTTATTTTCTTGTTTTCAAAGAGTAGATATAGTAGAAATCAATATAATGTTATATATAAAATCTGAGCTTATATGTTACATAAGCTATATCTTAATATGGCCAGTGAATCGAATGTTATTTTTTCAAAAATCATATCTGATTCGAAGCTAATCAGGTGTCGACACAAAATTGACATAAAAATGTTTATGAAAAAATCCCATAACATTACACGCTAATAAATCAGCTCTAAATTTCACATGACTGAGAAAATACCAAAAAGGCTCTAAAATGTTGAGAAGTTTTCCAAATATAGTGAGAACTTTAGCTAGTCATTTATGATAGACAACATCTTTAAAACTTCAAAATGTCGCAAACACTTTTATTTCTAAACAAAATGATGATAGACTCTTTTTAATCCAACGAGCTACAATACATTAACCATCTACCTCATCTCAAAAATAAAATCAATCATGACCCGAAAAGTATTCCGAGTCTCAAAACTAGTTATACAATGAAATTCATAAAACTATATTTGACATATATACAAACATCAATAATTAAACTCAGTTTTGATCATATGATTAAACAAGTAACTAAACGCTTACTTTTGGTCAAGTAGATAATCTACTTATGTCATAAAAACGACTTTACGTCAAGTGTTACTTAGAAATACCTATCGTCTAATTCGCATGAACGTAAATAACTTCTATATACATAACTATGATATTCCCCTATTTATACATATATATATATATATATTAGAGAAATAAATGATCGTATAAGCCATTGTAGATGTGGGGATGTCGAAATGAGGGCTTGGGGTGTTATCTGTAAATGGGTTCTTAGTATATTTTGATCGGGATTTAACAAAGCTTGCTCCTCTTTCAAAACGTTTTGGATGTTTTTATGTTTGTGGTCCTTATATATTCAACTTTCGTAGAGCAAATGATTATAAAATAAGAATAAATCAACTAGAAATATCCTAACAAACTCTATCGACAAATAAACAAACTAACTCATATATCTTATCACCAATAGAATCTATACAACAACAAAGCTAGAAACAAACATCCTCCAATTCATTCTTGGCTCATCTTATTTTATTTCAACATATTATGCACTATATATGTTTGATTCTCGTGGACAATTTTCCCACCAATCACTAATGAGAAATGTTAGCCAAAAATGAGATTTGTTAGCATTTAATGACCAACTAGCAAGAACTCAACTCGATATATGTATATCACGACCAGAAGGCTCAAAACTGTAACACTTAGTTGTATTGTCCCTGAATTTTTATTCTGGATTACATTACTATTTCTTTTTTATGGGTGTATATACTTATTTATCAATCAATATCATCTATTAAACTCGTATTGATGGTCATCCATTACACTATTCTATTATTTGTTTTATGTTTCTGTATAACTCGTTAATACAAATCTAGCTACATGAACACCATATCATTTTTAACAAAAAAAATAACATATCACTTCTTTTACATTAATATTTCTTTTCGAATTGTGTGTATGTATATATATATATATATGATTACATTAATATTTCTTTTAGAACTGTGTGTATATATATATATATATTTATTTTATCAATCAATATCATCTTTTAAACTCATTGTTGATCGTAAACCATTACACTATTCTATTATTCTTTTTGATAAGATATGAGAGTAAATATATATATATATAGCAAAAACTTTTATAAATATGATCCTGAACATTGGCTGTGTGTAAAAGTAACATGTAAAAGTGGAGATCCTAACTCTCTAGTCTCTAGAATAGAGAAGAGACTTAAACCACCAAATTACCACTCATTTTTCTTATATTATAAGATAATTAATCAAAAATATTAATAACAGAAAATAGATCTATTGTCTTTAAAATTTCATAGGCTAAAACAGAATATATTATAACACTAAATAATAATAAGTGAAATTAATGATGTGGGAAGATTAGATATAAAGTAAAAAGGAAAACTAGAAGAGACAAACAGCTACGCGTTGGCAGTATCTAGGGAAGAAAAAGAAAACGAAGTAATTGAAAAAAATTACGTTTATTAATAAAATCTTGTAATCAAATGAGAGAAATCCAAATTTCTGAACCGTAAAAGTGGGAAAAAAAATTGACAAAAAAAGAATAGAATACAATTCCTTGGAAGAACTAATAATATATTAAAAATAACCGATCCGGTTCCAGCTCCGGTTCCGGTTCAGACGACGTTAACCGGTTTCCGAAGAAACATGAGTGAAGATGGTGGAGTGTCTCCAAGCCACGCGCCGACGTGAAGACGCTCATAGTAATGGACACAGTAAAGAGAAAGAGAGAGTTGAAGCTGGTCTCGAGTCCAAAGGAGCTTAGGGAGACGAGCAAGGACGGGACGGATACAGAGGAAGTAGAGACATCTATAGCCACCAAGAGCCGAGACAACGGACCGAAGTGAAAGTGAAGGTCGTGGTGATACTTGTTGGAAACAAAGTTCTTCCCATATTGAGTCGTTTCGAGCAACGGCTGACCAAAGACGACACACACATGCGGCTGAACAAAGAGATGGTCCGTCTAAACGTCGAAGGATTTCAACGACAACGTCATGGTGGTCGTTAATGTTGAACTGTTTAACTTGTGTTATTCTTTGTCTCTTGTTGTTAGTTGTCTCGACCCTTCCTACTCGTTTCTCCGACATGGTAGATAGAGAGAAAGAGAGAGGATTGGTTTTTAAGAGAGGAGAGACTGATACAGCTGTTTAAATCACACGGGCACATATAAATATTTATATATAAATTATTGTGTAACAAAACACCAGTGGTTTCATTTCAGGAGGAAGTCTATTAAATTTCCTAAGATGCAAGATTGTTAATTATTTTTATTTGGTTACCAAATTTTTAAATCTGAATCATATTTAGTCTCTGAAAAATTGGTTTGGATTTTGGATAAGACTTTTTCTCGGTTAACAAAAAATTAGCAAATGATTTTTTTAATATCGAAAGTCCAAAAAACTTCAGGTTGGATGTCACAATTTGGAAAAAATATACATTGAGAAAATGTATGTCTAAATATGATGATGTGTTGACTCTCAATATTATGATTTAGGGTAGATATGATATACCTATTGGAATTGGGGGTCATTTTTTTTTGTCGATGGCATATTACATTGAACAACAACTAGCTGGTCCAATAGTCAAATTCTTACATAATGTAGTCAGGATGATTCGATCCCGAGTTATGCAAATGCGTTACCTTAAGTAGATTTATCACCTGCCACTAGACTAGATACCATTTGCAATCGGTGGTTATTTAAAATCAGAACTTCCCCGTTAAAATAATATATATATATATATATATATTGTGTATAAGCTAGAAGCAGAGAGTGAGTGATGTTTATATTCAATCTGTAAAGAATAGAAATAAATGTTGGTTGGGTGGTTCTTGTCCCTTTAAAAACCTTAGTCTATATCATTACTTGTTGTCTTTTTGTTTTAAAAGCTATTGGTCGAACATATAACTATTTGTTTCTTTACATGCATGTCTTATATATCCATCTATGACCAATGAAATTACCAAACACCGCTACTAAAATATATATAACGGAAAACAGTCCGTACATATGTGTATAATTACTCTAGTAAAAATTAATCAAAACTAAAATATATGTTAGAAAAAATCTAAATTTAATTTTTAAACTATATGAAATTACCAAATATATACTAATTAAACTATATATATGTGGAACTTGTGGTCAAATATAATTAATTTAAAACAAAGTCCATACATATAGACACATGTTTGTGTATAATTACACAAAATCATTATTGATATTTGAACTATATAAAAATATATTTTTAAATCATTATTAATAAAAGGTCTATTGCTAGACTGAAATTAATTTTAAAAAGTTTGTATAATGATAGTCAAGCGGCAAGCAAAAAAAAAACTTGAGTAATATATTGCACACAACTATATGTAATATTTCAAGTATTTTCATTCACCTGGTCTTATGGCCTCTAGAATCTAGATTTAGTCTTGAGACAAAGCTAATAACTCTATCCAAACTCAAACTAACCCTGGATATAAGAAAACATAAATATTGAAATTAGATTGCTAAAATTGAAGTCTTGGAAAGAAGGAAAAAGAGAAATGTGGACGTGAAGGATATTAAGATATGTCCAACTAGGTCTCGGTATTAATATTCGCTCTAAAATCAATAAAATGAGTAAATTTGAGCATATGTAAAATGCTTATTGCTTCTTTTTAAAATTGAAAAAAAATAAAGCAATCCTATATAAAACTAATTTGCAAGTGGCATTTGGTCTAGTGGCAGATGATAAGTCCTCAAAAGGTATGTGCACTTGCACATTCTGGGATCGAATTTTCTCGCTTGCATTTGAAAAAATTTAGTTAATGGATTGGCCATTTGTGACCCAATATTAACAAAAAAAAAATATTAAACTAATTTAAATTGGTGATGGGTGATGGTATTTCCAAAGTGGGAGAGGAGGGACTGAACTTTCAAACCTAATCAAAAATTGAAATTGCTAAATAATTTTGGGGCTACGTGTGAAATGAAAACTACTTGTAATTTTATGGATATTGGTGGATACTATTGAGTAACGTAAAAAAGTTAAATGATTTGGAGTGACTAAATATTTTCTTCGTTTCCTCTCGGAACGTATATATAAGTCAAACCTCTCTCATTGACTTATTTTTTGCCATGTAACAGAACATATTAAAATACGAAAAAATTATTGAAATAGAACAAAAGTTTTAATTAGAAAACATTTACGTGGTCACTTCCAATTGAATATTTAACACTTATAACAATAATGTCTAGCAAAATCGATCTCTACTTTCTAAAATCTATACGCCAAAGACATTTATAAAGGTTTTTGTAATAAGCTTTGTATGATAAATTTATGATGATATTCGTTAATAAATAATGGATATATATATAAAGATAAACATATAACGTACGCATGTGAACATCTTTAGGTATAGAGAGAGAAGAGTTGTGACTTGTGAATGGGAATCGAGGTGAAGTGAGCATGTGTCCAAAGGAAAGAATCCACCACAGAGAACTGCATAATCCGATGCTCTTCCAAATTTTTTTTTTCTATTTTTATTTCTCTTATCATAGCCCTATATTTATTTTATATTATTTTGTCAACTTATAACTTTATATTTTAAAGAAAATAAATCAAATAAAAAAAATGATATACCAAGACACACAATAATACAATTTCTTGTTGTTTTTCTTCTCCTTTTCATGATTTAAAAAATTGGTTTTTATTACTCGAAAAGCTCGGAAAAAGTTATATATATATATATATACTAAATTAATTACAGTTTATTTACTCGAGGTAAAAGAGACATTGTTGT
Source organism: Lepidium sativum (assembly GCA_023374145.1). Taxonomy (NCBI): domain Eukaryota; kingdom Viridiplantae; phylum Streptophyta; class Magnoliopsida; order Brassicales; family Brassicaceae; genus Lepidium; species Lepidium sativum. Next base: position 3,078 of record JAKUCM010002198.1, on the reverse strand, counting down.
TCGTTCTTGTTGTTTTTTGTGTTTACTTTTTCTGCTTTTTAAGTTCTTCCATATGTCTTCTTCACATTCTCGTCTTTCTTGTTTCAGGGCCGTTGTAATTTTATTTACAAACTATTTAAATATTTGTATATTTTCACGAATAAAATTCCATTTATTATAATCATGACGGACATAACAATAGAAATTTTGTTCTACGTATAATTTGAGTAAATCTTGGAATACTATCAAGTGTTCGTGGTAAGATTATACATTGTTATATTTAGTAAATTTGACTATTATTTTCATAAAACATGTTTATCTCTTTTTACTACCACTGAAATAAACATATTGCACACAAAAAGTATTTTAAAATTTTACTTTCACGTAGTTACTCACTAACATATTTTCTATTTTAGTCTAAGTACAACCATAAATTTGTTTAATATTCTTTTTTCATGTGGTAATATCATAATTGTAAAGATGCAAATGATCATATTAATACATTTTGGTCAAGTGGTTAAATCTAAATGATCAAAATAAAATATTGATAATTTAGTTTTATCAAGGAAATACTCCAACTATATATTCAGATAATGCCATAAATATAAATCTTTTTACACATATTGGTATAAGTTATTTGAAATACTTATTCTTGTATACAAATGTGATATTTACCCTTGTGATTTTATATACTTACTCGTTTAATTTAAAATAAACATATTTATGTATGTATTAATAGTTAATACTGGAAATGTTTCAAATTTATCTGAATTTTATAATTCTTGAATATAAATGAATTCAACCAGATTGTTTAGGGAAAATACTATAGCGAACTATTGATTTTGCTGAGTTCGGTAAAAGAAATTTAAATTGTTTTTCTCTTATCAATTTTTTTAAAATTGTTTTGCCTTTTTTGTCTCATAAAAATATTTATTATACAAAAAATTATAAACGCATATGTTTGTATCATTTTCAACGAAAAATAGCCGTAGAGTACCATCCAAATGAAAAGCCAAAGAAAGACTGTCATCCATGTATTAAAAATGAAGAAGAAAAAAACTAATTTATTGAAAAGCTTTAAATAGAAAATGTGTAAGAGAAAAACAACATTAAAAATCTATCAAACATTTAGTCATTAAGCAACTATTTAGTTGTCTTTTTGGCATTGGAATTTCGCCAAAGAAAGCAAACCCAAAATTCGTTATAACATTCATGCTGTCCTTAGCCTCCACATATGTTAGAAGACCTAATATGTACTATACCAACACAATGAATTCAATAATTAGTATAACAACAACAAAGTACAAAATGTTGACAAGGAGATGAAATGATTTTTTTTTGTTATGTTATGTGTTTATCTAAACTTATTTTTTTGTGATTAACAAATCCCATTCCGTTGTAATTTAAACTCTTTTCTTGAAATTCCAAACGCTATCACATTTGTAGTTGAACTCTGAGGAAAGTATAGTAATAACGTATACATATTCTAAACTATAATTTTCTCTTTTTTCCCTAAAAATTATTCATTAACTCACATAATCGAGTTGTCAAACTATTTCCCTCTATGCAGATATGATAGCCAAAATACTCAATCTCTTGTGACATAGTCGATGAAGGTAAGATTTTAACAATTTCAACTTTAAAAAATTTCTTTCAGTAGAAGCAATAGAAACACAGATTGTGAACAATATTCGATAAGTGATTCAAGTATTTGGATAACAACTTTCAATTATCTTCAAAAATTCCAATAGGTCTTATAGTCTCTTGGCAAAAGCCTAACTTTTAGTACGTTAAGATAATGCTTGAAATTTAGATAATTAAATATAAGATTAAGTTTTTGTTTTTTTTGGTAAGTAACCGACGAAGTCTGCTACAATCCTTATTAAAGGATTTAAGAAAAAAATAAAATTTGTAAATACTTTAGAAAAAGAAATATTGAGATTATTGAGATCAAAAGAAAAGGAATATTGAGAATATGTAAAATTCATTCGTGGCTTTTAATTTAGTTTTGATTTCTAGATTTGGGCTCCACTACAATGTGTCCATTTACTTTTAGACAAAAATAACATGAAGCATTATTAGTTCATTTTTTAAAATATGGCTTAGTAAAATTAATTTCTTTTTACTTGGGGCAAAATTTTTTTTATAGAAGTTTAATTATTATTATTTGCTACTAAAATGTCTATAGATAACCAATGATGATTGAACTAATATTGGAATGATTAAAACGATTAGAACTTTGTTATCTAAATGCATTCAAAACAAATCATTCAATCTTTACTACCAATTGGTTCATTTGGTTTGTCTACTATTCACTATATTATTGGAAATTGTTTCTTAATTATGGAAATGTTGAACTGAAACAGGATATAACAAACAGATAATTATGAAATATCTTCAAATCATACATGAGATGGTTAATGTTCTTTCATATAGTTTCTTTCATATATTCACTTACTCTTTCGACGAATATATAGCGTTTGTACTTTGTCAAAAGTATAACATGTGCGGCATCAAATTGGTCAACCTTATATAATTATCGTATTGACTTAAAACAATAAACATACGAATTTATTGGTTAAAAAATTAACACTAACGTCTCTCTCCTCGTTTTGCAAGATTGATTCATTTGAGATAGAATTTAGGATGAAGACAAAACCCTAAAATTACTATACAAAGATTTTGGTTTTGTTTAAAACTTTGTCGAGAGATCGACTCTGTTGGAAGGTCAACCATGCTACGAGAGATGACGGAGATTGCGAGCATTAATCAACCTAAAACTAACGAAAGCGCTAATTTTCTCATGCAATAAAAACAAAAAAAAAGGTATGCAACACGAAGACTTCCATGGATGTTACCCATCCTAGTACTACTCCCGGCCAAGCACTCTTAATTATAGCATTTGAATGGGTTCTTATGCATTAGTGATAGTATGATCGTATTTGTTAGTACACGACGTGCAAGCGCATACATCCTTTTCGGCAATCATCAATATTTTTCTTTTTTTTGGGTCCCACTTTATGTTTTGTCCATTGGTAGTCAAAGAATCCATATCCGAATACATCGAAAACTACGAGTATAAATAATTTTATGTCTTCT
>JAKUCM010002197.1:0-31482 GCA_023374145.1 Lepidium sativum | reverse complement strand
TTCTGGGTTCTGTTTCTCCTGGGTTTGTTGTTTTTGATCCCACATCTAAGGATAGTGGATCTTTCCAACAATTTCTTCCATGGGTCATTGCCAGATTCAGTGTCTAACGCCATTGAGCTTCGTGTGTTGTCCCTTGGGAACAATAACGTTTCTGGTGAATTGCCCCGTGTTATCAGCAATATGGCTCACCTCCAGCTGTTGAATCTTTCCACCAACGCATTGATGGGAAAAATCCCTCCTAATCTACCACTTCTCAAGAATCTGACGGTCATTTCTTTGGCAAATAACTCATTTTCAGGCGATATTCCAAGTGGGTTTGACGCAGTACAGGTTCTTGATGTTTCCTCAAATCGTCTAGAGGGATCTCTGCCTCCGAATTTCGGAGGAACAAGTCTACATTACCTCAACGTATCAAGCAACCAAATCTCAGGAGTGATTTCACTAGTCTTTGCAGAGAATATTCCAGTAAACGCCGTTGTAGATCTCTCCTTCAATAATCTAACAGGATCAATCCCTAGTACCCCTCCATTGCTTAACCAAAAGACCGAGTCTTTTTCTGGGAATCTAGGCCTGTGTGGACAGCCATTGAAGATCGTTTGTTCAATCCCATCGACTCCTTCAGACCCACTGAATATATCTGAGACTACTTCCCCTGCAATAGCGGTGATGCCTAGAACTTCAACACCAACAAACCCTTCAGTAGCATCGTCAAATCAATCAGCTCAAAGCAAACTAAAGCCAGGCACAATCATCGGCATTACGCTTGCAGATATAGCAGGTCTAGTTATCATAGGCATGTTCATCCTCTACATATACCAACTCAAGAAGCGTAGAAGCTACAAAGAATACAGCACCTTCAGCGTCTTACAAAAGTGTCTTGAGAAAAACGATACATTATCTGTCAAGAAATCGAATAACAAATCCAAACACAACGTTGCAGCTGCCTCCGAGGTCACGAAATATCCAGCTGCAAAATCAGGATGTGGCTCGTGGATAATGAGAGGATACGACGAGACAACATCAGCATCATCGGAGAGTGATATAGAGAACCAACTTCAGGACCAAAAATCCATTGAAACAATTAATCGAACTGGTGATGAGCAACTGCAACACAACAATGAAGCTTATCTAGTGACAGTCGATGGAGAGACTCAGCTGGAGCTCGAAACTCTACTAAAGGCATCAGCTTACGTACTTGGGACCAACAGAAGCGGAATTGTGTACAAAGCTGTGTTAGAGAACGGCACGGCTTTTGCAGTGAGGCGAATCGGAGCTGAGAATTGCACGACGACAAAATTCAAGAAATTCGAGCGGGAGGTTCAAATCATCTCGAGACTTCGACACCCAAATCTCGTTCAAATTCGTGGCTTCGTCTGGGGAAACGATGAGAAGCTTCTCATCTGCGACTATGTCCCAAATGGAAGCTTATCTTTCTCCTCTATCTCCGGTAAGTTTCCATACACGCGTACTTTACTTCCTATTTGCTAAAATACGCTCTAACAATCAGCGCAATTTAGTAGGAAAATCAGGCTCGTTCCTTCAGTACCCTCTTTCGTTTGAGGCGCGGCTCAAGATAGCAAGAGGCATTGCGAGAGGAATTGCTCACATCCACGAAAAGAAGTATGTGCACGGAAACATCAAGCCCAATAATATTCTATTGGACTCCGAGTTTGAGCCCATAATTACAGATATGGGCCTAAACCGCCTAAGGAATGAGGCCCAATCACTCACAACTGAGCCAACGTCAAGCTCGCTGCACCATCCACCAGAATGGTTCACAAACCAGAAACCAAATCCTAAATGGGATGTTTATTCCTTTGGTGTCATTCTCTTGGAGCTTCTGACTGGAAGAGTATTTTCTGTTCTGGTTCGTGAGTCTGAAACCGACGACAAAGATTGGTTTTTGAGCTTGGTCGATGGGACAATTAAGGTTGATGTGGTGAACCACAAAGATGAAGTGGTTGCATGCTTTAAGTTAGGTTTTGGTTGTGTCTCTTCCTTGCCACAGAAGCGACCATCCATGAAGGAAGTGACGCAAGTTCTAGAGAAAATGTCTCTTTGAGTGTTTCGTTATTTGATTTAGAAAGTTAGTATAAATTTGTAGCAATGCAAATGAATTACTTTGCTTCTTCAATTTGGTGTTTGCCTTTTTAAAATAAAGCATCCTCATTTGTTGTTTAACAGTTTTTTTTTATATCTCTTTCATTTCCAACTATTGTATAATCAAAAAGTATATTACTACACGGTAACAAGATATTCTCTAAGGAGCTGAAATGTTCTCGATCTTAGCTAACTTGTTCAATTTTGTAGGTCTTTTGCTTGAATTCATTAAGCTCTGTCTTCCTTTTCTATATTCGGAGCGCATTAATTGTCGAAGTGTTTTTTCGTATTTTTCCTTCATTTTCGCAAAATTTGATATGGAAATTATGGCTAGCAATCTTTTTTGGATTTTCATTGTGTTTTTTGCTCCTGAGTTCGGCTTATCCGAACTCTTTGCAAAACGAGTTTACTCTACAAAAGTTGGATTCTTCTAAATGAACTCGATTTTAATTTTGGGTTTTGAACTCGTTTAGACCTACCACTAACACACATATATATATATATATATATATATATATATATATAAGCTCTAGTATTTGGTCTAAAATTTGCTCCAATCCAATTTAAAAAGGATATTTGGAGCGGTTTGATTTAGATTTGGGTACTAAAATTTTGAATATGTTGAGATTAAATTCAGAAATCATGAATTTTTGATGATTCAAATATATGAATACAAAACCATTATATATTTGATAAAATGTAATTCTTATATGAAAGTAGATGTAATATTAAATTTGATATTTTTATATGATATCAGATTTGTTTTAAAAATATTTAGAGAGCTCATTGTGTTATTTGGAAAACAGTATTAGGCTCGAGTGATCTCTAGCAATGTACTCGGATGCTATCACAGAAACAAAAAGTTGGTTATTGAGATGCTAATTCGGACAAACAAACAAACTGGTTTTCTCAAATTGTATAAATCAATTTAAGTAAACCGGATTAACCCAATAAATTCTGTGAATAAAGACAGCCTTTCCGTATAGATTCAAAAGAGAATTCACATTTTCCAACATGTTGCACCATAAATGTGGAATATGTGTTTAAATGATACTGTATTTCTTACCTTTTTGTTTTGTCAATATTATTTTACAATAATCGTACAAAATAAACTAAATCGAGATTAATTAAGTAAACAAATCTCTGATTATATAACACTCAGATCTCTCTTTTGTATAATCAAATCCACCAACCAACCTCTCTGCACTTGCACCACTCCACTGTTCCGATGTCATCCTCCGCCGCATTCACCACCGCGTCTTCAACCAAACTCGCCGCGAATCCTATCAAATTGTCCTCTCTCTCCTCCAGATCAACTCTTCCATCCGCCATTTCTGTTCGCGGTAGGACCGATGTTCCTCGCAAACGGCTTATTCTCGTGACGTGCACTGCTTCTGGAGACGGAGGCAAACCAACCGTCCTTGTGGCGGAGAAGCTCGGTGAAGCTGGGGTTAATCTCCTTGAAAAGTTCGCAAATGTTGATTGCTCGTATAATTTGTCACCTGAGGAGCTAAACACGAAGATCTCGCTTTGTGATGCGTTGATTGTGAGAAGTGGGACGAAAGTAGGACGTGAGGTATTTGAATCGTCTCGTGGACGGCTCAAGGTTGTTGGACGAGCTGGTGTTGGGATTGATAACGTGGATCTGACTGCTGCGACGGAATTTGGTTGTTTGGTTGTTAATGCTCCGACTGCGAACACGATCGCTGCCGCTGAGCATGGGATCGCACTTATGGCTGCCATGGCTAGAAACGTTGCTCAAGCTGATGCTTCTATTAAGGCTGGTTAGTTGTTTTCGAAATTTTTCTTTTGTCTCATACTTTATGAATTTACGTTTAAAAGTACTCAATTTCATCAAAAATTTTGCAGTAATGAGAGATTTAGCAATGTATTTGTCTCAGATTCATTTAGAAGTTCGTAAAGGATTGCAACTTTTGATTATTCTTGTGTGGCTCTCTATATTCTGAACTTGGTTTTGTATTGTATATAATGCAGGAGAGTGGAAAAGGAACAAGTATGTTGGTGTTTCCCTTGTGGGGAAGACACTTGCTGTGATGGGTTTCGGGAAAGTTGGTTCAGAAGTTGCACGACGTGCCAAGGGACTTGGTATGCGTGTCATTGCTCATGATCCTTACGCACCTGCAGACCGTGCTCATGCCCTTGGTGTAGACTTAGTGACCTTTGATGAAGCGCTTTCCACTGCTGACTTCATTTCTTTGCACATGCCTCTTACACCTGCTACGTCGAAGATTCTCAACGATGAAACCTTTGCAAAGATGAAGAAAGGAGTTCGAATTGTCAACGTGGCTCGTGGAGGTGTCATCGATGAAGATGCACTGGTGAGAGCTTTAGATGCTGGCATTGTTGCACAGGCTGCTCTTGATGTTTTCACTAAAGAGCCCCCGGCTAAAGACAGCAAGCTGGTGCAGCATGAGAGGGTCACGGTCACACCTCATCTTGGAGCAAGTACCATGGAGGCCCAGGTTCTGCATTTGTTTCAACAATGTAAGTGATTCCCTTATTATGATGACTTTCAGTCAATTAATCACTCTGTTTGGTATCGACAGGAAGGAGTTGCGATTGAGATCGCAGAAGCTGTTGTTGGAGCTCTTAACGGAGAGCTTGCTTCTACTGCTGTCAATGCACCCATGGTTTCTGCTGAGGTGAGCCTTCTTTAGCGACATTAACATTGAAAGAATGAGATATTGCACATCAAAGAGGCTATCTGGTGGTGTAGTTGTATTTACTAAACTTATTACATCCACAGGTTCTCGTGGAGCTGAAACCATATGTAGTACTGGCGGAGAAACTAGGGAGACTGGCTGTCCAATTGGTGGCTGGAGGAAGCGGTATTAAGAATGTGAAAGTGACATATGCATCTGCTCGAGCCACTGACGATCTTGACACAAGACTTCTCAGAGCCATGATAACAAAAGGTATCATTGAGCCAATCTCCGACATGTATGTAAACCTGGTCAATGCCGATTACACAGCAAAACAGAGAGGTCTAAGAATCTCAGAGGAACGTAGTATCCTTGACGGATCACCAGAGAACCCACTCGAGACCATCACTGTTCAGCTAAGCAATGTCGAGTCCAAATTTGCCAGCGCCTTATCTGAATCTGGAGAAGTTAAAGTTACAGGAAAGGTTAAAGACGGAGTCCCACATTTGACAAAGGTGGGATCTTTCGAAGTAGATGTGAGTCTTGAAGGAAGTATAATACTGTGTAGGCAGGTAGATCAGCCAGGTATGATTGGAACTGTCGGAAGGATATTGGGAGAATCAAATGTCAATGTCAGTTTCATGAGTGTCGGAAGAATCGCACCACGGAAGCACGCAGTTATGGCCATTGGTGTTGACGACATGCCAAGCAAAGAAACTCTCAAGAAAATCGGCGAAATTCCGGCCGTGGAAGAGTTTGTGCTCCTCAAGCTATAGTCTTCAGTGAAGATTTGATGAATAAAAGCCTTTGGCTTTATTTGTTTTGGTATTGTTTCTACAATTTTGAGAGTTCCTTAATGCCTTGGTCTTAAATTGACCTTTGAGGCTATTCATGTTTCAACTTAATGTTCTGTTTTGTTACTGCCCTTCGTTTTCATTCACTTTGAACAAGTTCTAATCTTAAAATAATAATAAATTTGATCACTTTTTGAGTTGTTCCAATTTTGTGTCCTCTCCTATGTACCTGTAATATTCCAAATCGTTGGTGATGTACTTAAGGAATAAGATTCTCATTAGCTTCTTCAATGAGCCAAGACAGATCACAGAATCAAACAAGTCTTGTTATGGTGTCTGAATGAAGCTTTTGAGTTTGGAAAAAGACAGAGACCATCCTTCACTTCCCTTTAGGAATTGATTCTTACTAGCTTTTCTTTCTAATGGGATTTGCCTTTTTGGTTGCCTTTACATTCTCCAAATCAAACTTTCAGTTATTTTGTTTCATTTCTCATGTGTAAAACACTCTTCACAAATCTCATATAAGCACAAACTTAATCCCTTAACCTAGACAAGCTGGAACTATTTCTATCATCATATCTTTGAGCTTCACTGTTCTAACATGGGAGCCAGATTTTCACGTATAGCGAAAAGGTTTCTACCTAAAAGTAAAGTAAGGATTTTGATGGTGGGTCTAGATGGTTCAGGGAAGACAACAATCCTTTACAAACTTAAGCTCGGAGATGTTGTCACAACTGTGCCTACTATTGGTATGAATCACATAAAAAGCTCTTTTCTCTTATGTTTTTGTGCTTTAGAAAAGCTCCCTTAGATAGAGGCTAGATTATGAAGTCAGAGCATTATATATTTGGTCGATCTGCCTATTAGAGATTATGAATCATGAACTTCCAACTCAAATTTAATTATTATTGTATTCGTCGGTATCTCTAATAATGGCTTGATAAATTTCATTGTATATGAATCATGATTTCACTATTTTGTGGTTCTTCTTAAAATCTTTCAGGGTTTAACCTTGAGACAGTAGAGTACAAAGGCATCAATTTCACTGTATGGGATATAGGAGGACAAGAGAAGGTAAATTCCATGTCTCAAACCTAAGATCACTTCACACTCATCTCTCTAAAACTGGATGATAATTCAAATCAATATGGACTAATCCACAAAATAAGAGCCAAGATTCATGTTTGGTCTATGTTTACCTCATTACAAATGCATAAACACATAGATTTGTTTACATTCTGAATCACTTCGTTGTTCTAATAAACAAATGTTTGCTTTCTCAAAACAGATACGGAAATTATGGAGACACTATTTTCAAAACTCTCAAGGACTCATCTTTGTGGTGGATAGTAGTGACCATGAAAGGATATCAGAAGCTCGAAACGAGTTGCATCGCATACTAACCGATGTAAAATCACATGAACTGTTCTTAAAATGTTACTTTTTCTCTCCACTTTTCTTATAGCCTAACAAAATGTCTGTGTTTGTAAAACTACAGAATGAACTTGAAGGTGCATGTGTTCTTGTCTTTGCGAACAAGCAAGATTCAAGATTTGCTTTACCGGTAGGCGAAGTTGCCAACAAACTTGGTCTTCACAGCTTAACCAAACGTTGTTGGTAATAACAAAAAACGTCTCCTCTTGTCCTAATTAATAATAAGTGGATTGACTTGTGTATCATACACATTAGTTTAATTAGAGCGATCTCAAATTTCGTTCTGTAATATTTACCACACTCTAACATGTCCGTTTTCAATATATGTAGTTAGGGGTCAAGGATTAACAAAAGCTTTTTGTGTAATTGTGATTGGTGCAGGCTTATACAAGGAACCTCAGCTATCTCTGGACAAGGCTTATACGACGGACTTGAATGGTTATCTACAACAATCCCGAACAAATCGGAACAGTCTACAGTTCATAGTCTCCGGAGTTATCCTCGTGAGAGGAAGCTTGTACGAAGTTCAAGGCATCTCGTTTGAAAAAGTGAGGCTTTAAATGGTGACTCTGTATACAGTGGAGAAGAAACGAGTTTGTTAAAATTTTCAGTGTATATATCGTACTAGCTTGTTTTGGTACACTATGCTCACTCGCATGCAACAACCTAATTTTTTTTTTTTTAAAGACTAAAACTCTCTTACGTGTTATATGTATTTGTATGAATATGGCGTTTTGCTTTCCATGTTTTTGTAAGAATATGAGACTTAAAAAGCTTTAAGAATTAATGTAGAGAAGAGATTGAAGGAAAATGAATTAGAACCATTTTTTATTGAAAAAAACTCCATAAGAAGATTCCAATACAATGTGTGCATATATATAAGGTAAAAGTGTGAAGAGAGGGCTCCAAGATCGAGAATAGCCGTTGGGAGTTCAAGGAGACCGTTGGAGGTGTGATTCCGGCGGTGGTGTGCTTCCCGGGTCGTAGGCGTCTTGGTGGGACCCTGGGTCGTAGGCGTCTTGGTGGGCCCTCGGAATCTTCAACGGTTACCTGCAGTGTGGTTGGTGCTGTGGCAGAGTAGGTAGCAGTCCTCGGTCAGCACGCTTTATGAGACGTTGCTTTCCCCGGCTCATCTCCCAAGAGACCCGGGATCGAGGCTTCTCAAGAATCCTGCGCCGCCCCCGGGTCGTAGGCGTCTTGGTGGGCCTTCGGAGTTTTCAATGGTCACCTGTAGTGTGGTTGGTGCTGGGGCAGAGCAGGTAGCAGTCCTCGGTCCGCACGCTTCATGAGACGTCGCTTTCCCCGACTCATCTCCCAAGAGACCCGGGATCGAGGCTTCTCGGGATGCTCGCGCCCTCCGTACGAGCGGCGTCCTTCCCGAAGGTGACTCTCGATCCAGCGCACGGTCCAGCTCGGCCCATCACGTACTGCAGGCTTACTCCAGCTCGCGCCCCAGGCCACGACATCCCTTCGGCCCAAACTCTTCGTGGGTCACTTGCTTCCTTGCGGCCTACTCCTTCTTCTTAATGGATTTCTTGCTCCACACTCTTTCCTCTTGTGATCAATACTCCCCCTCAAGCTTAACCATAATGTCATGACGGTTAAGCTTGGACATCTCATAGACCCACCTCATTAAAAACCTTAGAGATAAAACTTCTTGGGATAAAAATCTTCTAAGGGAAAAAGAGTGTGAGATTTATGAGAGAGGAGACCTTTGATCATTCTTTCGGAAGATCCACAAGTCCTAGTTTGGGATAAATGTGATCACAAACTCTTAGACTTGCTGCTTTTGTAAAGATGTCCGCTAGTTGGTCTTCACTTTTGGTGTAGCCTGGTAGAGTAATTCCTTCTTCGATTTTCTCCCGAACTTTGTGACAATCAATCTCGATGTGTTTAGTCCTCTCATGAAACACGGAATTGGATACAATGTGGATTGCCGCTTGGTTATAACAATGCATTGTGATTGGTTTTGGTGAGTCAATTCCAAGATCCTTAAGGAGTGCCTTTAGCCATGTGAGCTCACTTGTAAGTTTTCTCATAGCCCGGTATTCCACCTCGGCACTAGAGCATGACACCACCTTTTGTTTCTTAGTTTTCCATGTCACCAAATTTCCCCCAATAAATGTGCAATACCCGGTGGTCGACTTCCGATCATTCCAATCACCGGCCTAATCCGCATCACAATATCCAACAATTTCGGTGTTGTTGTTCTTTCCCATCCAAATGCTTCGGTTTTGACTCCCTCTTAAGTACCGGAGAATCCTTTCCATAATGCTCCAATGATGTGCAGTAGGATTTTGCATGTGTTGACTTACTTGATTCACCGCATAGCATATATCCGGTCTTGTGATTGTCAAGTAAATGAGTTTTCCCACAAGTATTCGGTATTGAGGTGCATCCTTGTATGGTTCATCATTCTTCTCCCCCTTTTGACTGACCTTGTAGCCGTCTTCAAGTGGTGTAGATGCGATCTTAGAACCTAAATCTCCTATTTCACCAAGTAAATCAAGAGTGTATTTTCGTTGAGAAAGAAATAGACCCTCCAAAGAGCGACATACTTCGATCCCTAGAAAATACTTTAGTTCCCCAAGGTCTTTAATATCAAATACACTCTTAAGATAAGTCTTAGTAGAAGAAATACCGTCCTTGTCATTGCCGGTAATGATCAAGTCATCCACGTAGATGAGAACCACAATCATGCCATTCAGACCATTGGAGACAAATAGTGTATGGTCCGATTCGGATTTGAGAAAACCACGATCTCGAAGTGTAAAGCTTAGCTTATGGTACCAAGCCCTAGGAGATTGATTAAGTCCATAGATAGCTTTCCGAAGACGTAAGACTTTCCCGGTTTCTACCATGCTTTCTAGTCCGGGAGGTGGATGCATGTATACTTCATCCTCAAGTTCGCCTTGCAAGAAGGCATTCTTGACATCCATTTGCCACAGCTCCCAATCTAAATTTTTAGCCAAAGAAAGAACCACACGTACCGTATGAAGTTTTGAAACGGGTGCAAATGTGTCGGTATAGTCTTGCCCATAGGTTTGTGTGAAACCTCTTGCCACTAGGCGAAATTTGTAGCGTTCGATACTTCCGTCACTCTTGTACTTTATGGTAAAGATCCATCGGGAGGTGACAGCCTGTTTTCCCGGTGGTAATGTTGCCGGGTCCCAAGTATGATTCCTTTTCATTACATTACATTCTTCCATAATTGCATCTCTCCATTCTCTCCAAGTTTTAGTCTCATCATAGCTCTTCGAAATCTGTTCAAGTGCAATTTTTCCAAGGAAAGCTCTATGATGCATAGGAACAAGGTCAAGAGAACATACTTTTTGGATAGGATGTGCCTCGGATCTCGTATTGTAACAAAACCGAGACTTGATCCTTTCGGTAGGGTTTTTGCGAGATCTTGTACTGCGCCTTAGGGGAGTCTCCATCCTTGGACTAAGCATTTGAGATGTTGGTGCCTCCGGAGTCGGAGTAGACGTTTCCATACTTGGGGATGATTCAGCCATAGGTTGCTCACTTCCAAGGGAAGTAGGTTCCGCAACTTCTTCGGTGTCGGAGGTATGAGGAGGTATATCGTCATCCGTGTTTGTGGGATTGGATTCCATGCTACCAAGTTGTTATTAGTCGTAGACTCTCATTCCTATCTTGAGTGGTATTGGTGAGGTCTTTAAGCTCTTCCCAATTTGGTGTATCGAAGTATCATTTATCTTTGACGAACTTTACATCCCGAGAGACATAGAGACGAAGATTGATTGGATTGAAACACTTATACCCCTTTTGTGTGGTTGAATATCCAAGAAACATGCATCTTTTACTCTTGGCATCAAGTTTGTTACGTAATTCCCCTGGGATAAAAACATAACACACACATCCAAATACTCTTAAGTGTTCAATAAAGGATTTTGTGCCATTAAGTACCTCATATGGTGACACATCTTGTAAGATTTTGTTTGGAAGTCTATTAATGAAGTAGCACGCCATTAATACTGCATCTCCCCAATATCTTTTCGGAACTTTCATGTGATACATCATGGCCCTTGATGTTTCCATAAGATGCTAGTTTTTTCTTTCCGCCACACCATTTTGTTGTGGAGTATGTGGGCAACTTGTTTGATGGATTATGCCATATTTGTTCAAGTGTTCTTTGAATTTGGTGCTTGTATATTCTCCTCCATTATCCGATCTAAGTACATTTATTTTGCAATTAAATTGGTTAGTCACATAGTTTTGAAAATTTATGAAGGCATCAAAAACCCGATCCTTAGATGCCATTAAGGTAACCCAAATATATTTTGATTTTTCATCAATGAAGGTTACAAAATATTTTAGGTTATCTCAAGAGGCACACGGAGATGTCCAAACATCCGAGTGAATTAAATCAAAACAATTTTCATAAAACGTACTAGATTTCGGAAAAAATAGATTTGAAATTTTTTCCTAAAATACAAGCTTCACAAGAAAGATGATCAAAAGAATTTTTAGGCAAAATTAAACTTAAAGCTCTAGAATGAGGATGATCCAAACGAGCATGCCAAACCGAATTAAAACAAGAACCAACATTAGAGTCTAAATTGCTAACGGAAACATAATGTAAATCCTTTGGTGCCGATTTTTCCTCTAGGACATATAACCCTTCTTTGGTCATTCCTCCTCCAAGGGTTTTTCCACTCTCAATATCCTGAAATTGTACATGGTTAGGACCAAATATAGCATAACAATTTAAATCGGATGTGGTTTTCTTAACTGAAAGAAGATTAGAGGTAAATTTTGGCATATAAAAATCTTTTGTTTTCTTATTAAACACTTCCAACTCTCCTATTCCATTAATTGGAACTTTTTCACCACTAGCCACAATAACATTTCCTATGGTTGGTTTTATGTTCTTTATCAACCTAGGATTACTTATCATGTGGTGGGAAGCACCGAAATCGATAATTAAGGAGTTAGTTGGAGTTTTAGAGAGATTAGAGATACCAGAATCCTTTAAGTTTACAATGGCTTGAATTATTTCATCGAGATCCAATCTTCTCACAATTGCACCGTGAGACTTTGCACTCATCGCCATTGCTCCTCCTCCGGTTTTTGATGTCTCCGTTGGTTCTTCTCCCCAACATTTTCTTGTGCTATGTTTGCTCGTTGTTCCTTCCACTTGTTGGGTTTGAGATGAGGATTGAGAATCCAGCATTTCTCCTTTGTATGTCCCTTCTTCTTGCAATGTTCACACACCATACTCCTCTTGTCTTCATTTTTGTAAATCACCTTGTAAGCGGTGATTAACTCCTTCTTGCTATTGATGAGACCAATATTTCCTTGCTCCCTTTGTACTTGGGCACAAACCTCATCCACCGTTGGAAGCTTCTCTTCTCTTAGTATAGATTTGACGAGGTTGTTGTAGCAAGGGTGTAAACCTCCAAGTAGTCCAAAGACCTTATCTTGTTCCTTTCTTTCATTTTGCACAAGGGGATCCATTGTGCTTGGCCTTAACATTTCAAGCTCCGTCCAAAGAACCCTTAGCTTTCCGAAGTAATCTTCAAACTCCATATCTTCTTGACTTAGAGTGTTTAGAGCTCTCTTAACTTCAAATACTCTAGTGAGATTGGAGACATTTGCATATACTCTCTTGAGAGTATCCCATAGTTCTTTGGCGGTTTCACAAAAAAGGTAATATTCAAGAAGATGAGGATCAAGGGAGGTGGTTATGATAGCCATTACCGTTTGATCTTCTTGGAACCATTTATCTTGGTCAATAATTACCACTTCGGAGGAACTTTCCTTCCCTTTTCCCTTATCGGTGACATTTGAGCCTTTTCCTTGTGGTGGCTCTACATGACTCCATAGCCCTCGGCTGCAAAAGATCATCCTTGCAATCCTTGACTATAGCATGTAGTTAGGCCCCTTAATAATTACTGGTATACATGCCCCTTTGTTGGATTCCATGATAATTTTATCGAAATGGAAGATTTTGAGAGAATTTTCGAGATTTTGGAGATTAATGAGAAGAGTAGAATTTTAAGACTAGAAATAGAATGAGTTTAGGATCTTTATTGTTCTAATACCATGTAAGAATATGAGACTTAAGAAGCTTTTAGAATTAATGTAGAGAAGAGATTGAAGGAGAATGAACTAGAACTATTTTTTATTGAAAAAAACTCCATAAGAAGGTTCCAATACAATGTGTGCATATATATAAGGTAAAAGTGTGAAGAGAGGGCTCCAAGATCGAGAATAGCCGTTGGGAGTTCAAGAAGACCGTCGGAGGTGTGGCCCCGGTGTGGTCCCGGGTGTGGTCCCGGCGGTGGTGTGCTTCCCGGGTCGTAGGCGTCTTGGTGGACCCTTGGAGTCTTCAATGGTTACCTGCAGTGTGGTTGGTGCTGTGGCAGAGCAGGTATCAGTCCTCGGTCCGCACACTTCATGAGACGTCACTTTCCCCGGCTCATCTCCCAAGAGACCCGAGATCGAGGCTTCTCGGGATGCCTGCGCCGCCCCCGAGTCGTAGGCGTCTTGGTGGGCCCTCAGAGTCTTCAACGGTCACCTGCAGTGTGGTTGGTGCTGTGGCAGAGCAGATAGCAGTCCTCGGTCCACACGCTTCATGAGACGTCGCTTTCCCCGGCTCATCTCCCAAGAGACCCGGGATCGAGGCTTTTCGGGATGCTCGTACCCTCCGTACGAGCAGCGTTCTTCCCGAAGGTGACTCTCGATCCAGCGCACGGTCCAGCTTGGCCCATCACGTACTGCATGCTTACTCCAGCTCGGCCCACTTCGCGCCCCAGGCCGAGA
This sequence comes from Lepidium sativum, assembly GCA_023374145.1. Classification (NCBI taxonomy): domain Eukaryota; kingdom Viridiplantae; phylum Streptophyta; class Magnoliopsida; order Brassicales; family Brassicaceae; genus Lepidium; species Lepidium sativum. The sequence continues at coordinate 17,705 of JAKUCM010002197.1, read as the reverse complement.
CATCCCTTCGGCCCAAACTCTTCGTGGGTCACTTGCTTCCTTGCGGCCTACTCCTTCTTCTTAATGGATTTCTTGCTCCATACTCTTTCCTCTTGTGATCAATAGTTTTCTGGATGAGATCCATTCTTGACTGTAACTCATATTTTGAAGTGAATAAGTTTTATATGAATTTGCCATCTATTTAAGTTTGGTACTTCACAATTTAGACATCTTAAATGGTTATATGTCCAATTTTGCAGCTCTTTCATCCGCATTCGATTTCACAAAATCATGTTTTTCCATGAAGTTATTATTTTGGGTTTGGAGAAAATTTAGACTATGGAAGTAAAATCTTTATGAGTGGACACTAACTCTTACGTTTACAAAACTCGATTCAAACATTTTTTAACTTCAACATGAAAAAGCAAGAATGAGAAACTATATAGCAGAGCTCTTTTCAATCTAATTACATATCTCAGCCAATGGATCATACATCTCTTTTTTTGTTTCACCCCAATACCAGTAAAAAGTATAAGATTTATGACTCGGTTCGAGCTGTAATAAAAAAAACTGCCCCAATGTTTTGGTATCTTACGAATTAGCCTCTAACCTTGGGGCTTCATCTTAAAAGTCCATTCTTGTGAAATGAAATTTTTTTGTACCACACATAATCTCAACACCAAATTAGTTTTAATGAAATATGATATTCCAAAACTAGTCTTTTTGGAAATACTTCAAATATTTGGCAATTAATTCAATAAATTGGAGAAGAGTGACAATTGATTGGGGCAGGTGTTCTCTTCCTCTCCCGACGAACGAAATAGAATTTGGGGTACAAATTTGGCTCATGCTCGATTTCGCATAACGAGCTCCAACACCATCGTCCATCTGTTCGAGGTGATTTCGCGATAGTATAACCAGGATAATATAAGCACGTTAGTTTAACCATGTAAAACAATATGTAGTATTACTTAACATATAGCATACATGTTTGCATTTGTTTTGACAGAATGGAATGAGCGCCAACATTGTCATATTGTTTAAATGTGAAGGTCGTGTTAGTTGTCTAATGATGCAGCATGCAAAAGAGGATATAACGTTGTCGCTGATGGAGGATTATCTTTACAAAAGGCTTTGTTTAGATGAAAGGAGGGTCAGATTGTGATTGATTTTCTATGCACCTATACTGGGAAGGGGATGCAAAGGTGAGGAGGAAATTATAATTTATGATGAGGAGGATGTGTGTGGGTATCTATCATTTGTTGATGAACGTAATGCTAAATGCAAACTGTTTGTGGAGTTGAAAACAAGATCTGAAGAGCCTGAAGATATGTCGGGAAAAGTGTCTAGAGTTGTCCAAAGTTCAATAGGTAAGAATTATGAGGTGTATAATGATGGTGAAATTACGGCCAAAGCAATTACTTTGTATGTGTAACCAGAAAAGGTAGGATATAACTGTGTAGATGAAGGAATTGAATATGGAGATGTATATATTGATGGTCCAGATATTTGTGATGACGATGTTGAGATTGCCCCTACGGTAGAAACCAGTCAGTTCATAGAAAAATGGGATGACGGTTTGGGTTGGAGCTTGCATCAAGAATTTCCTAGTAAGAAGGCATTACAAGAACTGGTAGATAGATGATCCTTTGATAATAGCTTTTGCTTTGCTATAAAAAAATCGGAACCAGCTCGTTTAGTGCTAGAATGCAAGAATAAATGCTGCAAATGGATTTTACAAGCATCAATGATTAAATATTGTAATACGTTATTCATTAGGAAGTACACAAAGATGTATACATGCTCACAGGCAAGTGAGAGCGAGAGCAGCCATATAAAGAGCCAAGACGCACCACAAATAGTTGCAACTATTTTGCAAGTGACTTTTCTCGGACAATTGGACACGCCAACTCCTAGAGTCATAATGGATCTAGTGAAGACAAAATTAGGCGTGTGTATATCATACTCCACAGCGAGGAGAGGGAAGAGACTTGCTATAAGTAATTTGCATGGAACTCCTACAGAAAGCTATAAAAAGTTGTATTCGTATTTGTATATGTTAAAGAAATCGAATATGGGTACAATCACATGTGTAAAAGCTGATGACAATGGGAAATTCAAGTACCTTTTCATAGCATTGGAAGCTAGCATAGAGGGGTTCAAGGCGATAATTGTGGATGCAACATTCCTCAAGAACAAATATGGTGGTGTCCTTGTATTTGCCATAGTGCAAGATCCTAACCATCACATATATCCATCAGCGTATAGTGTACTTGATAGAGAGACTGCTGCTAGTTGGATGTGGTTTTTCCAGATGTTGAAAAGAGTAATACTGGATTCCAAATATTTGGTCTTTATGAGTGACATGAATGCTAATTTTATCGGCGCCATAAGTAATGTGTATTTAGTAGCATATCATGGGTACCGCATATGGCATATGTCACAAAATGTGAAAGAGGATGCTTCAAATAGCAACAATGGTCTAGTTGCATGGAAATTCACAGAAATGAGTAAGAAATATATTGTGGCTGATTTCAACCGTCATTATTAGTTGTTTGTGTTGAGATTTCCATCTGTAGGGAAGTACTTGGAGGAGACGACGACGAAAGATAAATGGGTGAGGTGTTACTTTCCGGGAGAAAGATAAAACATTGACACAAGCAATAATGTGGAATCAATGAATAATGTGTTTAATGAAGCAAGGAAGTACTCCCTGATTCCTATGCTCGATACAATCTTAAAAATAATTGCTAGGTGGTTTAATGATCAACGGTTAGAGTCAGGGATTAGTACAGATGCAAACAAATTAGTGCAATTTGTGGAGAATTTGATGCATGATTCATGGGCTGCTGCTGAAAGGTTGATTTTCCAGTCACTAAACACCTTTGAGTTTGAAGTAGTTGGTAGTGATGGAAATACCTATTTTATGAACTTGGAGTCGATGAGTTGCAGTTGCAGAGTGTTCGATATCGAGAAGTATCCTTGCATACACGCATTAGCCACATACATTTTATTACCATAAGCCGGAGGTTAGAGCTCGTGAAAAAAATCCAATTACATGAGTTGTATTTTAAGTACTAATGGAGTGAGTTGTGGTCCCTCGCGTACAGTAGCACTGTGTTTCAAGTGTCGTCTATATCTATATGGGATGTGAAAGATGATATAGCAAAGATGAAAATCTTACCACCAGACGGAGTAGTTAAAAAGGGAAGAAGGAGAATGAAAAGGTTTCCATCATTAAATAGCAGATGGAAAGCTTTGATTTTTATGCTCTATCCTATAAAACTTATGTAAAACATATGTATGTAGTTCTGATGGAGGCTATAGAGTACCTACAATTGATTTCAAATTTGCTATTTAATGATATATATAAACTATTTAATGATACATAAAACTTATGTATATAAAAATTCTCAAAATTTAAATGAGTTAAGTATATTGAAAAATTAAAATATATTATTTTCAAATTTTATATAAGTTATTGTTAGTCATAAGAATATAATATGGTTAGTAAAGTTATACTTATAATAAATATAATAAGGCTTATAAAAGTATTTTTTAAATAATATTTACAATCTTTTATGAACGCTCTATAACACTTATATTTGTAAGGTTATTTTGTTAGTAATTACCTCTTAAAAATTTGAAGTTATGTAACTGTATTTTACGAAATTTGAATACATTGTACTTTTATAATGACTAGATACTATAATAAAATCAAATATATAACTGATAAATATTTTATTTTTGATATGTAATACTATTTTTAATAAAAATCATGAAAAATAAAAATCTATGCTAATTTTGTAATACTATTTACTTTGTATAAATTCTACTAATTTTAGTCATGCACAAAAAATTTCAATTATTTTCACAAGAGCGGTAAAAAAATTAATTAAATATTTTTCACTTTCAGAATCAAAATTCTTTTCCCTTTCCTCGTTATCAATTTCAAATCTCTCTCTCTTCAGGGTCTCCTCTCCGTCTCTTCACAGAAGTGAAGGTAACCATCAATTCTTTTCTTCTTTTAGGGTTCAAATCTCATTCTTCTCTTTGTTCTTTACTTCTCATATCTTCGTCAGATGGTTGTTTTGATGCTATATTGTTTTGATTCTCACACTTAAAAAGATTTATGATTTTCAATTTCTCTTGGATTTTGTGAAATTTGGTAAATGATTTCATGAATCAGTTTCCTGAGTTAACGTTTTTTCAATATTTGGCAGCTAAAATGGTCTATGCGCCTTCCTCCACCGATTCCGAAGAAGAACGTCAAGCTGAAATAGAGGAGCTGACTGCGTACATGCAATGTGTTGAGTTTTTGGCTGACTCGGACTGGGGAATCCCTGAAAGGTGCACATGTGGTGCTAAAATTACCCAAGAATACACTTCGGAACCGCCAAGAAACATGGTTTACTTTGTATGCCAAGACTACAAGAATGATGGTCTCCATTGTAAACAATGTTGGGATCATGCAATCCAAGGAGAGTTTGAACGCTTACGGTTTACGCCTGACAAGCTCGAGAAGCAAGTGACTGAGCAAAAAACTGAGTTGGTTGAGTAAAAAACTGAGTTAGCTGAGCATAAGGTGTTAGTGGAGAAGATTTTGAGTGAGGATCAAATTGCTTACTTGTGGTTTAAGAATATTGAAAAATATGAAGAGATTAAGAAGCTTAGGGATCTTGTAGCTGGCCTTGAAACTTCCCTCGACAATATTTGTAAGAATTGGCTAAAGCTTTAAGTTTGTGTTGTATGACTTGTACAACTTTGTGTGGTAAGACATGTAAAACTTTAAGTTCTAGTTGTATTGCTTTAAGTTCAGGTTGTAAGAATTATATTAATGTTATCTACCTTATATTAATGTCGTAAGATTTATGTATTTGTCAAAGAATTACGAAGTATTAAAATTCACCACAAACCAATTTAAAGAAAGTATTAAAATTATACCAACATAACCTAGCATAAGGTTGTTAATGTACTAACAAAAAAGGTAGTTAAAGTATTCAACATAAAATGGTTAACATTGTACCAAGAAGAAACAACAAACAATCTAAGTTCCCCGCCTTGCCTTTGCCTGAGTTATTGCTGGACTCGTGTCGTGCACCACATAGCTATGTTTATGACACCTATTTCACCTTCGTTGAGATATATCTACAACATTATCTACTATGGCAGTACCATAAACTCCAACAGCAGCTACTACGTCTATCCCATCCGCTCCACCAGCAGGTTCCTCCTCCTATAATGAGATAATACTACACTTACCATTTGGATACAGTCACATAGTACAGTTGTACCAGTTGGACAATTACGCAATAATTACATGTTCCAAAGATGACACTCTTTCTTTCAAACCTACAATCTCGTCTTTCATCTCTGTCATCTCTACATTAATCAGCTCCACAAGTTCCACCAATTCGCTATAAGTTGATTTTTTTGGTCAGTAACTAGAATTTTGTTTCCATCACTTCCCATATTCAACACATGTTCAATGATACCCCACACTATTAAATCTTCATGGTACATTGCATTAAACACAATTGTACTCCCAGATCAAATTTGGGATATCCAACTGTCCACAACATGATCATTCATATACTCTTCATCTAATTCTGTCAATCTGGCCAACAAATCTTTTTCTTCATCTGAATATGTTGAGATAATATTATCAATGTCTTGCATTAAGGACGCTGCAAAGAAGCTAATGATTAACAAATATAAAGGGTATAACTCGTATTACTTACCTTAGTTGCACCTAGGAAGCTGTTTATTTCGTTCAAAGAATATCATGTTGCATCAGCTTTCATGAACTTCACACACTAGGACACTCTGAACACGCATGTCGATATAATTGCCTTAAATGCCAATAACTACACAGCAAATAAACTCAAAAAACATTGTCACAATATACACAACAAATACACTAAACAAGTTTAATAATTTAAACAAACCTCCAGAGGTATGATGCATACGGGAATATGCCATCCTATTCATGTAACAATCCCTTCAAAGTGATTCACCGTATGTTTTATTTCCTTTAGCATGCTCTCAAAGGAAAAGGTTTGGCAGAAGTTCATGCCATCCACCGCTTTCAAAAGGAATGGCTTCACACGCATTGCATATTTCCCTGTTTTCGTTAGAGCATCGAGGACACTGCATAAGAAGTATAGTACATCAATCTTCAGTTGTTCAGTCAAACGGTCAACTTCCATCTCCTCCAATGTTGTTTTGACATCCATCAGTCTTATTGCTTTAAAACCTTTAAAGTATTTTTTCTAAAACTCGTCACTCCCAACAGTTTTTTCGTAATCTTGGCTTGCATATTGTTTTCAGTGTAGACCAGAGATCAATGCATGCTCCCTTAGACACCGGATCGGAACACCGTTGGAAATGAACCATGCTTCCTTTCCCGTCTCAATCTTTGTTGTTCGTAGATGAGCATCCACATGCCCATTGACATGTGAGTTCTACTCATCGGTATATGGAAGATGTGCTTTAACTGTGCATGATTTTTGAACCACTCCATCTCATGACTTCTGAGCGGCATTTCATCATACAAATCCAACATCTGCCTTATATCGCACCTCTTCGATATCTTCATCTTATTCTTGTACTCGAAAGGCATAAAATACATTCCGAGAGGTAGCTGTGCAGTAGGTCCTTCTTCCTCTTCTTTATTCTGCAAAATACAAGTCGTATAACTCATTAGATATACGAGTTATACACATATTAACACTTTTAAAATCATTATACTTCCATCAACAATAATATAATCAACGATAACTACTTCATATCATTATACTTATACTTTCTAATTTAACTACTAGCTATGTCATATCATCCTACATATCTAACTAATCAATAATCTAATAAAGAACTACTACTCATCTAAACATAATACCAATACATCAACAACAACCAATATATCAACAAAAGTACTGACTAAGACCACTCCTATTGGGGTTTCTTAAGAGGAGCTCTTAGTAATTTAAAAAATAAAAAAATTAGAAAATTATGAGAGAGAATAAAATGAGTTTCTTATTTAGAATTTTAAGAACTCTTCAACAAATTTTAAGAAAGCCACTTGATAGTTGTTGAGTTTTAATTAATCCAATTTTTGTTGAAATAACTAAAATTTAATTGTGCAAAACTTTTTAGTTAAATAGTATTATTAAAATGGTTAGATATTCATTTTGGGTATGTTAATGATTGGAGGTGCTCTAATTCAACTAGTGTGTATCCGTCATCCTCTTCATTTTCTTCTCTTTGTTCTTCTACATACTCTTCTCCTTCTTCTTCAGTCTCCTCTTCCTCCTCTTCAGATTTTTCTTCTTCTTCTTCCTCCTCTTCATATTTCTCTTATGATTCCTCTTCTTCAGATTTTTCTTCCTCCTCTTCTTTTTCTTTTTTCCCTTATTCGTCTTCCTCTGCTTCACCGACAGTGTCATCACCTACTACCGTCTCAATCTTAACTCACCACCGCTCCATATCCCGATGGTCCACTCTCCGATCACTCCACCCTTCAGGATTCACTCCTTCCCAATTCTCCGAAATTACTCTCTGTCTCCGCAACAATCCTCACCTCTCTCTCCGATTCTTCCTCTTCACTCGCCGCTTCTCTCTCTGCTCTCATGACATTCATTCTTGCTCAACCTTACTCCACATACTCGCTCGTTCTCGTCTCAAAAGCCACGCTAGTGATGTAATGCGCCGCGCTCTACGTTTGGCCGACGACGGCGAAGACCGCGTTTCAAAAGTGTTCCGTTCGTTGATTAAGAGTTACAATCGATGTGGTTCTGCACCATTTGTGTTCGATTTGCTGATAAAAGCTTGTCTGGATTCGAAAGAGGTTGATGGAGCTTTGATGGTAATGAGAAAATTGAGGTTTAGAGGAATTAATCCACATATTAGTACTTGTAATGCTTTGATCTTTGAAGTTTCAAAACGTAGAGGTGCTTCAAATGGTTAAAAGTTATATAGAGAAGTTTTTGGTTTAGGTAAGAATAGAGTCAATGAAGCTAATAAGAAGTTTATAGGTAAGATAAAGCCAAATGCAAACACATTCAGTTTGATGATGGTGAGTTTTCACAGAGATGGTTGAAAGGATTTGAAGAGAAACGGAGGAAGAAGTTGGATGTTCTCCTAATGTTTATAGATATAGTGTTTTGATGGAGTAGTATTGTGCTCGAGGTTTAATGTGCGAAGCTGAAAAGGTATGGGAAGAGATGAAGGTGAAAGTAGTGGTTTATGATGTTGTGGCTTATAACACCATGATTGGTGGGCTTTGCAGTAACTTAGAGGTTACAAAAGCTAAGGAGCTTTTCGAGGAAATGAGATTGAAGGGAATTGAGTGTACTTCTTTAACTTATGAGCATCTTGTTAATGGCCATTGTAAAGTGAGGGATGTCGATTCGATTTTAGATGTTTATAGGGAGATGAAAAGGAAGAGTTTTGAGGTAGTAGAGGGATTGACAATTGAAGCATTAGTGGAAGCACTATGGTCAAATCCCATCTTCACTTGCAAGTCTTTCTAAACTCACCACTCTCCACCTCTCTTTTAATAATCTCAATGGTAAAATCACATCTTCACTTGCAAGTCTTTCTAAACTTACCTCTCTCTCAAAGGTCAAATCACATCTTCACTTGCAAGTCTTTCTAAACTCACCACTCTCGACCTTTCTTCCGATAATTTCAGTGATCAAATCTCATCTTCACTTGCAAATCTTTCTCATCTCAAAAGTCTATCTTAGTGGGAATTATTTATCTGGAGAAATTCCATCAGATTTTAGCAGATTGAACGAGTTGGTTGAATTAGATCTTAATTCCAACAAGCTTAATGGCAAATTTCCGCTTACACTACTTAATCTAACAAAGCTTTCATCATAAGCACTCTCCTACGATCAGTTAACAGGTACTCTTCCTCCAAAAATAAGTTCACTCTCGAATTTGGAGTGGTTTGATGTAAGTGCAATGCTTTCACATGAACTATCCCTTCTTCTCTCTTCGCCATTCGTAACATATATAGAATTCACATGAATGAGAACCAACTCAATGGAACTCTTGACTTTTGGGAATTTATCTTCAACACTGAAATACTTATTCCTTGGCAATAACAAATTTAGAGGGCAAATTCCAAGATCCATTGTCAAATTAGTCAACCTTGAAGCACTTGACTCTAGCATCTTCTCGCATTTCAAGTCACTCAGATATCTTCATCTCTCCCACTTATACACCACCACGACATTTAACTTGAATGAAATCTTTTCATATTACAAGTCATTAGGAGAATTGGATCTCTCAGGCAACCATGTTTCAGCAGATATCAAGGTTTCAGTTTCAGATCTAAAGTGATTAAACTTGTCAAGATGCAGCCTCAGTAAATTCCCAGAATTCTCAAGAATACCGTACAAAATGGAGTATTTCGACATTTCCAATAATGAAATCAAAGGACAAGTGCCTGACTGGTTATGGTCGCTACCATATCTGAGGTATGCGGATATTTCCAGCAATAAATTTATTGCTTTCGAAAGATCAATGAATCCAAGACTATCTTTAACCGAAGAACCAAATTTGAGGTACTTGTTATGTGCCAACAATAATTATAGGGGAAAAATACCATCTTTCATTTGTGGAATTCCCTTTCTAGATATTCTAGATTTATCTAGTAACAAATTCAGTGGTTCAGTTCCAGGTTGTTTGGGAAACTTCAGTATATTTCTTGAAGCTCTAAATCTAAGCAAAAATCTAAGTGGAAGTCTTCCAGAGAATCTATCTAAACGGCTTGTATCTCTAGATATTGGTCATAATCAACTGGTCTAGTAATCACTTCAATGGAATTTTGCCATCATATTGCTTTGTTAATTGGACTGCAATGTTTTCACTTGGAATAACTGAAGATGAGTCTAACGGAGAGTACATGGGTATATACTCGGGAAATGGTGGTTATTACAGGGATACAATGGTTTTAATGAATAAAGGGATAAAAATGAAACTGGAGTGTATCCTTAAATTCTTTACAGCAGTAGACTTTTCAGGAAACAAATTTGAAGGAGAGATTTTGAGCTCTATTGGTCTATTGAAAGAGCTTCATGTACTCAGCTTCTCAAACAATGCTTTCAGTGGCCACATCCCATCAACAATGGCAGATCTGATAGTGCTTGAATCATTGGATGTTTCCCAAAACAAACTTTCTGGAGATATTCCACAAGAGTTAGGGAAGCTTTCGTTCCTATCATATATTGATTTCTCTAACAACCAGTTTGTAGGTAAAATACTAGACAGTACTCAGTTTCAAACACAAAATTGTCCTTCTTTCGAGGAATGATTAGAGAGGTAATTTTCAAAAATGGAAATGATTAATGTATACATATACATATATAGTAAAATGATTCATCAACTAACCACTACAAGAAAACATAAAGTTTACAAATCCAATTTTTGTCCCTAAATCGTTGTTAACTCCCTTTACAACGAATTAGGGACAATACGTGTTTAGTGTGTCCTGCTCGTTGTAAGACAAGAGACGTTGTGAAATCGTTGTAAATTTTAACAATGTGAATGTTAAAACGTCGTAAACCAGGGGTTGTAAAAACGTTGTACCTTATGGCGCGCATTATAAAGTCGATGTTATTTTAAACGACGTTAAAACGTTGTAAATTTAGCAACTAACTTACAACGAATTAAAATCAAAAAGTTTTACAACGAATTAGAGTCGAAATATTTTACAACTAACTAAAAACAAAATTATTACAACTTATTAAAGAAAAAATGTTTTACAACTATTTAAGGACGAAGTCTTTTACAACTAATTAGGGACGTTTATTTACGTTTTTTGCAAACGAATTAGGGACAAACAATTATTAAAAAAATTTAATTGAAATATTCATTTAAATTTTGTAATTTAATAAGTTTGGAATTGAATGAGTTAAATAAAATTTGATATTGAAATATGTTTACAAAATTATTAAAATTTACAAAATATTTATCGTACTTGTTCGTCGTACATGTCTGTACTACGGTCGTCTTCATCTTCAGTAACTCGTTGGTTTAAATCAACATCGACATTCTTTGTAGGCCTGATCACGAGGTCACGACGTCTACGCTCCAATGCCTCAGTTGCATGGAGATTGCCCGCAACCAAAATATCCATCATAGACTCTATTGCAGCAAAATTCTGATTTGTTGATTGTTTTAGCTCGGCTATTTCTGCACGGGAAACCATCAACTCAATACAGAGCGAGTTTTCCCCCATCCAGTTAGATGTGACTCTCTGGACATCTTGAGCAGATCCTATTCCAATAATCCGTCACTTTTTCGTCGGAGCAATCTGGAAAAACTGTTATGTCATAGAATAATAATTATCTAAGTTTTGTTAGAGAATATAAATTAATTAAATTTTTAAATTAAATACCTGCTTATAAATTAGGTTGTTTTCAAGAGTACTCAATTCCACATGAGTACCATCAGGGGATTCCTGGAAAAGTTGAGTTTGACGCTCCTGAACAACAGTTTCAACCTGACTGTGTAGCCGCTCACATCGAGGATCAATGAAGATGCTGGACTTATTCTTATGAGTAGCGGCGTACAATTCTGGAAACATAGGAATTTTTCCAAGTTTTTCAGCCTAAAAAAGTTAATTTTAAATTAATACTCCCTCTGTTTTTTTATACTTGATGTTTTAGACATTTCACACATACTAAGAAATCATTAATTTTTTTTTCTAAGCAAAATATAGTTTATCACAAATTCCAAAATATTTTAACCAATCACAAATCAAACTGCAGAATTTAAAGAGTAAAAAATACCAAAAGTGCAATAAATTTTGCATAGAAATTTTAAACATCAACTAAAAATAAACAAATTTTATTTCTAAAACATCAATTAATAAAGAACGGAGGGAGTAGTAATTTAATTTAAATAGTAACGAACAAAAAAATTTAATTTAAAAAAACCCACTTACTATCTGTATGGCTACTCCGTTGAAAGGCATCTAGCATGCAGTGTGAGGCATAGCGACTAGCAACCCATCCAGACCAATCATTTTCCGGGAAGCGGAACACTGAGCAGCTCTCCTCACCGAGTTCGGGTCTACCCAATAATTCTTTAACCTTTCCCAACATACGTTGCTAATAAATGTGGGTTTCCCGACATTTACCTTCACCTCCGAATCGGTCTTCCAGTCAGAGACTGTGTTACAAAGCGCTTCATGGCTTTCTGGTTGAACTCATGTCTGATAGTCTCGTTGATGGAGACGTCCTAATTCCAACGTTGCTGGTAAAAAGAATATTTAATTAGGATAATATTTATTAAATATATAGGTTTAATAAAATGAAATTTCAATTTTAACTAAAAAATTAATTACCGGAAAATCTTGAACCATGTAATGCGAATGTAGTGTGGTGTTGATTTCCAATTAGGAGTCGCTTCTACGAAGTAGCTTTTGATTCATTCCGTAATGGTTCGTCCCACTTTGCGATCCAAACCAAACCTGGAATTTTAAAACGGATATAATTAGTAATTATTTAATTATAAATAATTATTTAAAATTTGTAAATGTAATAAATAAATTAATATTTAAACAAAAACGTACCAATAAGTACCAGTAGGTCAATTGATATGTAAAAGGGGCAAATTCTCGCGATTTGGAGCCACGAGAATGTCCTTTACCCTATACTGTGCATATGGTGCATCTAGCGGTACAAAAAGATGTGGATGTACCGCTGCAGTAGTAGGTGGAGGGTCTAGGGCAACTTCCGGTGTAAGTGTAGGACCCGGCGGACTGTGACTCTGTGACTGTGACTGTGTCTCCGACACTGCAGAGGAAGTTGACGATGATGCATTGTCATGCACAATGTCACTATAAAGGACACGACGTGTATGCTTAAAGGGAACCATATATGTAGTACCTACAATACAATTAACAATAATTATACACTCCACCGTAAATTCTAAATTGCACCGTAAATATTAAATTCTAATATAATTATAAATTCCATACATACTACATAATTTCTAAACATCCTATATAATTTCAAAGTAAAAATAAGAATTCTAGAGAGAAGGGAGAGGAATACCTTAGAGAGAGGAGAGGATTGTTGAATGATGCAATGAAGTTGCAAATTTCATGATGTATATATAGGAAGTACAAGGCGTTGTAAAAGCGTTGGAAAGTTAGATTTCATCGTAAAGAAGTTGTAAAACTAGGGTCTAGTTTACAAACGCTAGGCTTGTAAAGAAGTTGCTAAGTAACTTCTAATTTTTGAGTTAGCATACATAATTAATCTATTAAATTCAAGTGATTAAAAAACTTTGATTGATATAATATAGATTGTTGAAGATACATGAAAATTCTAACGTGTTCATACATGTTGAACCACGGTATCAATCAGATTCTTCACCATTACTATCATTTCCACTACTCGGATTATCACTTTCCTCAAACTCGTCACGTTCCTCGTCGTCAACATCTTCTGCAGGGAGATCTTCGTATTTTAAGTTTTCCGGATCAATTAGCATAACTAGGTCTGTAGCTTAATCGGGCACTTTTATAGATGTACATGATTCTTTTTGCAATGGTAAATCTCCACCTCCAATAATTTGCCCACATGGAGTGATCTTTACTGTAGCTAACCAATATTCCAGACTCTTTGATCCTAGGATATGGAATGAAGTTAACTTGCTCTGCTTGCGATGCTAAGATGAAAGACTCAAATTTGTTGTATCTTCTCCTCCCATTTACATCCATAACTCTAAATTTTTTGTATCGAACACCTCTGTTAATTACAGGATCAAACCAGTCACATTTGAATAACACGCATTTCAACCCAATTAATCCTACAAATTCTACATCGATAATCTCTTGCAAAACCCCATAGAAATTGGTTTCACCCTTCACACATACTCCCCAATTGGTTGTTTCACGCCTTACACCGTACTCAAAGGTATGAAATGTGTATCCTCTGGTGAAATACATGGGTGCCGTTGTTATCTTAGCAATTGGATCTTGAATCAAATCATGAAACCATGGTGGATAGAATGAAACATCATAGTCAACATGTATACACAATTAAAATTTAATTATAACGTATTTAGAATTCTCGTAATTATACAATTTACTCTTACATGGCCCTTCAACCAGAGTGCAAAGTGCATATTTTTCCGCTTAAGTACTTCTGCAACCGAGATTCCTTCAATAGTTTCTTTTACCTGACTTACAAATAAACTACATGTATAGAAATATGTTAATTTAATTAGTAATACTAGACACATAGTATTTAATATATACAATTCATATACATATACATATATATGAATATACCTTTCAAACGGAAGCAGTTCAATACATTTCAGAAGTATATACGTGTGTGCCGCGTGACGGTCTTCGGGACTACTCCACCAAACTTTTTTTAATTTGCCACTGAGACGCCCAATTGGGGAGAAGATATCAGGAACTCCCTCTAATACATAAGTTGGGAAAATTCCACCATCATCATATCTCCTAGGTGCTTTTTTCGTGTGTGAACGGTGGGTGCAAAGTAGTATGATGTGAAGTGCGACGTTTCTTCTGTCAGACTACCAACAGCGATTGACCCTTCGACTTTTGAAAGATTCTTTTCTTTGCACAACAAGAGCGGTATATTCGTTGAAAGTTGTTCCAAACCTTCTACTGTGAGTGTTCGTGCACTCGAATCTCGAAAAAAGCTTTAATACCTAAAATATATAACGCACATATATAACTGATATATATATAGGTATATATCCACTACTAAATTATGTTAAAACAAATACCTGCAAGTGCTTCATGTACATTTTTTGGAAGTAACTCGACCAAACAAATGGTAGGAGTCGTTGCATGAACACATGACAGTCATGACTTTTCATCCCTATAAACTTTTGCCCTTGCTCAACACATCTTGAGAGATTAGAAACATAACCATCAGGAAACTTCACTTCTAATGACACACAATTGAATAACGCCGTTTTCACCTCCGATGACAACCTAAATATTGGAACTGGAATTTTTCCGTCGCTTTTGATATGCAATAGCTGGTAAGTCTAAACATGAATTTCGGTTATCCTTAGTACTCCCGACTACGTTCAGAATCGTATGCATGATATATTTGAAAAAATTCTTCTCGATGTGCATCACATTCAAATTATGTCGAATCAGCAAATCTTTCCAATATGTCAGCTCTCAAAATATACTCTTTTTATGTCAATTATGATGTCGTCCATAATAGTCTGACATATTACTAGGAACGTGCTAATTACCTCATCGAGTAACAGTTGCTAAAGCACCGTAATAATCTATGTTTGCTTCAATTTCCTCTCCTGATAGATACAGTGGTGGGGGATCCTTTACCTTAAATTTACTCCTGAATAGAGTCGTGTTTCGTCTATACAGATGGTTAATTGGAAGAAATCGACGATGACAATCAAACCAAGACGTCTTCCTCCCATGCTTCAATTGAAATGCATCTGTCCTCCCAAGGCAATACTTACTAGCCAATCTCTCATGTGTTTTCCAACCTGATAACATTCCGTAGGCAAGGAAGTCACTTATCGTCCACATAAGCACCACCTTTATCGTAAAATTTGTTTAGGATGAGCAATTATATGCTCGAACCCCATGCGTCCATAACTGTTTTAGCTCATAAATCAGATGTTGCAGACCGCTTCAGATGATTAGGATCAGGAACTAGTATACTTAGGAATACAAATTATTTTTCCATGCACATCCCCAGAGGAAGGTTATAAGGCGTAAGGATTATTGGCCACAAAGAATATTGTCTGCCAGACATTCCAAATGGACTAAAACCATCAATGCATAGAGCAAGATAAACATTGCTAATATTTCTAGCAAAATCTTTGTGTATCGTATTGAAATGTTTCCACGCCTTTGCATCTGAAGGATGATTAATCTCTCCATCCATCTGTGAATGCTCTACCTGCCATCTCATCGCAGCTGCTGTCCTTTCAGACTGATAAAATCTCTTCAACCTATCAGTTATTGGTAAGTACCACATCCGTTGATATGATACCTTCTTCCGCCCACTCCCTTGTGGTTTATATCTTGGCTTTTTACATAATCGACATTCTTGTAACAGATCATCATCTTTCCAATAGATCATACAATTGTCTATAGAAACATCAATGGTTTCGCAAGGCAACCCAAGACTAAACACCAATTTATGCGTCTCGTAATATGATTCAACACACATATTTTCTTCCGGCAAATACTCTTTGAGAAAATCAGTCCACATATTCATGCATGACTGAGATGAATTACATTATGTTTTTATATTCATCATCCTAGCTGTCAATGATAATTTAGACAAACCTTCTCTACATCCCTCGTAGAGAGGCTGGTTTGCAGCATCTAGCATGTCATAAAACCTTTTTGCATCTTAATTAGGTGCCTCATAAACTATAGGTTGATCAGTATTAGTTTCCTGAAATGCATATGTGACCATTTCATGCATCCTATCATGCTTTACAACCCCATAAATCTCATTCTGATAACCAACATCATGCAAATTACTCGATTCACCTATATTATGTTCAACATTATTAAAATTACTACTACTTACTTCATCATTCCCACCACCACTATCACCTTCCCCATGGTGAAACCAAATGTAATAATATGGTGTAAACCCTCTATTTAATAGATGATTCCAAACTGTTTCTACTCGGGCGTTTTGTATTTTTGCATTTCCGATAAGGACATAACATCTTACCCGATTCAAGCGTGATTTCGGTTTAACTTGCCTGGTACATGAATATTTCTGCCCCGTTCATAAACTCTTTTGTCATGATTCCAGTAGCATCTCTATGCATATACATCCAATTCCGTTGCTCGAATATATCATCACCAAAAGACATTTTTTGGGTTTTTTCCCAAAACCGTTAATTTTGCACAAAAACGTTTTTTCTTCTCCCAACCATTCTTTTTTCTCTCTAACAAGTTTTTTTTGTTTTTTGTGTGGTGTTATGATTTATGAAGAGATAACAATGATTTTACAACCTTAAACCAAATACGAGTAATTTACGACGTACGTAACTAACCATAGTAATCTAATGTAAATTTTCATCATTAAATAGATGTAAATCATTTAGTCCTAAAAGACTTGAAAATTATGTAACTAACCATAGTTATCTAATTTTCTATGTCTTTACGACAAATGTTATAATTTTTTAATACCCAATTACGTAACACAAAAAAACGTGTGTACCGAATTTGAAGTTTTGTTTTTAACTCATTGTAAAAGATATACGTCGTAAAAAAGTTGCAAGTTAGGGACTAATTAACAACGAACTGTATTGTAAATGGCAAAGCATTGTCAAAGCATCGTAAAATGCCAACTAAGTTACAACGAAAACTTTCGTTGTCCTCTTACAACTCTTTTACGACGAAATGCACTTACAACAAAAACTTTGGCTATACTAATGTTCTCTTGTAGTGAACATATTCATTTTTATCTGGGTGATATAGCCTTCATAACTCAAGTTGAAGAATTTCGTAGAAGAAAATCAGGCAACCTAAGACCAGCTCCAACGCTGGTCTCTTAAGGATTTATTAAGGGGTTCTAATCATTATTTAGTATTAAAGAAAATGATTAAGGGTTGGTAAAGTGTAGAACCGATTCTTTAATTAGAAGCGTTGGAAAATTTAAGAACCCCCTACGTGTCGGCTTGTGATTGGATCTGGCGTGCGGCAAAAAAAAATG